>VNJY01004980.1:0-18549 GCA_008042715.1 Drosophila bocki | reverse complement strand
GGCTTCATCTCCGGACCACGACGACTCACCTTTCGGTTTCCTCGATCCGGCTTCCCGTCCTCGCTTCCTTCTTGTCCCTGGTTTGGTGGTTGGCGTTTGGTTTAGGGTTGCACTATTATTTAACACAAATTGTTTTATTTACTAAACAATATTTTCCGCGCACCCGCGAAAATTTTTAAATTCTCGACCGTACGCACTGCGCCTATTCGCTCCCGCTGAACCGATTTAAATGTGCTATCACCTTCTGCCTTCCTCCTTCTCTTTCTCCCTCTTTCTTTTAGCACGAACCGTTCCAGCTTCAAACCATTCCGGGTCAAGAACCTTGGTGGAGCTCAGATATTCCCTCTCTCTTCGGAACGGGGTGGCATCCCTGTCCGATATTGCTT
This sequence comes from Drosophila bocki, assembly GCA_008042715.1. NCBI lineage: Eukaryota > Metazoa > Arthropoda > Insecta > Diptera > Drosophilidae > Drosophila > Drosophila bocki. The sequence goes on along the minus strand of VNJY01004980.1, from coordinate 18,163 downwards.
AAGTTGTTATACGATATATCGGCAGGCATCGCATAGCCCTACCCCGATTATTTTAAGTGGCCATAACACTTCAGATTCGGATTGCATCGCCATAAGTTATGCTGTCATAATTATAACTTGCCTGAGAAGTACCTCCAATTAATTGGCTCCATGGCTGCATATGAGGACAGCAATGATGATGACGGGAAAATAATAGAAGATGCCTTAAAACTATTATCTTAATAATAAAAAATAATAATAGTGAAAACAAACTTTTTGTCCTTTTTTTCTATCCTTTTTTAAATATTTTCATCCTTTTTTTCCTGTTTTTTTTCTCAATCTGTCCTTTTTTTCGAAAACATTTTGGCATCACTGTCCGACAGGAATTACGAGCTCTATCGTGTCCATAGCAGGGAAACTCAAAGCTCGAGGCGCTGCGGCATATATTCCATAGGTCCGCCATTTTGTAAAATATTTTGTATAACTAATTTTTTTTATCATCTCCGATTCTACTTTTAACTATCCCCAAAGTTTCACGATGATTGCTTGACTATTTCCTATACAAAAAAAATTCACAAAAAATGGCTCAATTTTGACCGCTTACATGTATATCCCCCCTTAACCTATTCATATTCTCCCATCTCAATAGCGCTCCATGCGAACAAATTAATTAAATTAATTTAGCAAAAAACAAAAAAGGATTAAATATCTGTTTTTTTTTATTGCTATATAATTTTCTAAATGTCACCCAATTTGGTTTTATAAAATTTTAATTGCATTCATTTAACTATATTTAAGAGTTTTATACATAAGTTTCACCAAATAACCAAAACATTCTGGAGGAAATAAAATAGAAAAAATAATCTTATTGTGGTTTTAAAAGATAAATAAAAAACAAAACAAACAAAGTACACAAAATGTGTTTATATATGAGTTTATTTATTTTAAAAATACAACAAATTGGATCTATCGACTGTTCCGATGTTTTCTTATAATACCGATGCTTGAATAATCCAGATGCTATCGATATCTTCGATAGTACCATCGCAAATTGTCAGCTCTGCCTGTCCCATGTCTGTCATGTGATATTTTTTACTCGAGAAAAGATTCGTGATCGCAGTGTTCTCCTTAGTTTTTTATTTTTCCTTAAACCACTTCGTGCCGATCCTTGAGCCCGCAATATGGTTTCCGAGTGGGTCCCTCCGATTGTTATCACCTGTATTTGGGCGTTCATTGGCATTATTTGCCCCTTTTTCGCCCGAGGCCCCAACAAGGGGTAAGTTTATTGTTTAACTTGCTTGAAACTGACACTAAGGAATTAAACTGTTTCCAGGGTGACTCAATGCTGCCTTATGCTCACCGCATCAACCTGCTGGCTTTTGTAAGTATTACCACTGCAGTCCAGTACGCACTCTCCCACATGACCTCACTTATCAATGACGTTTTTCGTTAAAGCTGGCTGTGCTGTTACATGACGCAGCTCAACCCGCTGATCGGACCCAAGTTGTCGATGACCGAAATCATGATTATGGCCCGCGAGTGGGGCAATGAGATCAAAGACACCATGGATGTCGCCGTCTAATTAGAATGCATTCGTTTCACCTGTTTTGTTATTGTTTCCTTTACCTTGAGTGCTCTTGCATTCTGTATTATTAATTTCAGTTAAATGTTCAAAGCAACAAATAAAATGTATTGTTTTCTATGTTTCGAAGCTTTTTCAAAAAATCAAAGAAAAGCAAGGTCAAACTTTTGTAACATATTCATGTACTTGCAAAAAAGTGGCGATCACTACCAATATTCCGAAATAAATAAGTCCTAACATAATTTTTACATTTACTTGTAAAGTAGCAATTGTTCTAAATTTTCATAAGCAAATCCATTTGTATACAAATATATAATTGTTATAAAGAAATCCCTTAATTTATATTAATACTTTGAAGTATGGAAATTCTTAGAAATTGTGTACCATTTGTCTCTGGCTAAAAACCCGAGGAGGTTGGTTGATTAGCTTGGTTGGTCAACACTATAATAATAATTCTGTGGGAAAATATTGCAACATATGTATATGTATGTAAATATGTACATATGTGTGTTTTTATCTTATTTAGTTGGTGAGCTTAGTGTCTCAGCAAAACTGATTTATATGATGGAATACGTATATACATATGTACATAGACACATTGTAATCATAATCATTATGATTAGTGGTTACCTGATTAGCTCCTGAATGAAGGAAAATAAAATCTTTCTATTCTTATCTTATAAGTGTCAAAAATGCTCGGACAAGTTAAGGGTTCATTCTGGTTAGTTGGGCCTAAAAATTGGCCATTTTCAGGAATTTTTTGTGGACACAGGAAAAGACTTAGAAAGTTCAACCTTGTCACATATATTTATCATAGTTTAAAGATGATTTAGCAAAAATTTCCTGAGGCAGGACACAGGCGACGTAAGCCTCTGCAAAAAAAAGGTACCCGTCCTGCAAGACGTAAAAATCGAGTGAAACCAAAAATTTAAAGATAAAATTTAAAAATTTAGTATTAATGTGGTTATGGAATAGACTACAATTATAAAAATTAAATAAAAAATAAAAAATGGCGGCTACTTAAAAATTTTTTTTTTTCGTTTTTCTGAAAATTTTCTTCACTTTTTTGTTAATAAAAAATCCAATTTATAAGATATCAATATAATTGTAGTCTATTCCATGGACACGTTAATTACGCGTATTTAAAAAAAAATTCATTAAGATTCGTTAAAAATTGACTGAGATAGAACGGTCGCCAGCTCGAAAAACGTGGTTTCGAGATAAAAGCGTTTAAAGTTTTATGTTTGCTCTGTAGCTCCTTTAAGTCGGCCGACTCGGAGGCTCGTAACTTTTAAACTATTACGTATTTCGATTTGATCTTTTAGTATGATATTCTAGACACTTAAAGCTATCGAAAAAAGCAAAAAAAAAAAATTCGTTTTTTTTTTTTAACTAACCAGAATGGACCCTTAAAAAATTTTTTGATTTCAATGATAGCTTGTCAAAACAATATATATCGATATTGGCATTGACAATATTTAATAAGGTTATAAAAGAGAAAAATATAAAGTGTGCCATATAAGTCTAAATTAATCCCAAAATTTTGTTTTGGAAATTCAGCGGAACTAAAATATGAGCAATTTTCTAATGTCGAATCCAACATTTGTACGAATTCAAACTGAAAAAAACATGTGTCATTACTATTTTAATTTTATAAAATTTGAAACTTGTAGCTGTATAATTGAAGCTAAGATTGCTATTGCTAAGATGCTCTCATTGCTATATGTATATGTTGGAACGGGATCGGACAACTTATATCATATAGTTGCCATAAAAATACAAAATATTATATCTTGGATGTTTTTCAACATATTTTCATCATTTTTGCGATGACCACTTTTTATTATTTCTGAATATCGATTTTAATTTTTAAAAACTATATATCTTATAGCTGCCATAGGAACGATAGTCAAATTAATAGAAATTATTACAACTTCGTTGTTTTTCAACATATTTTCATCTACTCTGAGATATGAGCTTTTTTTATTTCAGAATTTTGGTTTGAATTTTATGAAAATCGGACGACTATATCATATTGCTGCCATAGAAACGATCGGTGGATGTACAGAAAATTGTAAAGCGGCGAGTGTAAACTGTAACTTTCAAACTGTAAATATAATATTTTAGCTATGTATACTTATTATATTTACAGTTTGAAAGTTTCAGTAATTAAACTTTGTTTTGTGTGTTTATCATTTTAAGTTAATTAAATTAAACTTTAAGCAATTAAACTTTTGTTTTTAATATTATCAAAACCGAAGTATTATATGCTATGTAAAGCTTTTATACATATATTTCTTTTTTTTTTTCTATTAAATTGACAAAACTGTATCCATTCTTAACTTCCGAAGTTAGATTTTTTTTTTTGGTTTTTACTTTAAATGCGTACAAATGTCAAGTTCGACGGAATAGAAATGCCCAAATAATTATTTGATTATGTTAAAAAAAATGTTGTGGGAACTTATATTTTTTTACCGCTCATTTTCATTCTGGAGAAATAATAATGTAAATTTCGCCAGATGTAAACTAAATTCGCTAAAGCAAAGCTATTTTCATTAAAAGCTAACTTAGAGAGTTTTAGTCATCTAATCCTAGGAAAATACAAGACAAAAATTAGCCTTGATCAAGCCTAGCAGTTTAACCACCTTACTATAACTCATTGTAGACCTAATTAGATCTAACAGAAAATATGTATATAACATGTACATATATATTACTAAAAGCTGGAGGTTTAACGATCGTAAAAAATACTTCAAATCCAAAGAGACATACTTATTAGTTTTTCTAGGCCCCTTTCTGCAACTGCCGATCCTGATCTAGAATGATATGCTTAAGCTTTCATCTCTAAAGTCAATACTTCCGTTTAAAATAAAAGCTGGCGGAAAACGATGCAGGTGTTCATATTCATCTTGGTTGCAGCTAAATGTATATTCATGCTATAAAGAACCATAATTTAAACTTATAAATCCCCTTGGGCATTTATTTTAGCAAGCTTTTTATTTTTGCCGGGTTCAACAAGTTTAAAGCATACATTTATTCTTGAATCATTGACAATCTTGGGAATTGGGAAATGAAAATAAATTTGGTTGTTTATAAAACTTTGTTTAGGAGACCGCTTCCATTAGACATATTTTTGTCTTGCCAGGTGGTAGAATACATAAAGAAAACAGTTTGGTAATAAGTTATTTATTTAGTAACTACGCAGTATTTATACATCACTCTGAATAAATGATGATTATTGTGTAATATTCCTATATGCTTTGTTATATTATTACATTATCGAAATGTTTATTTACAGTTCTTTTTTACTAATAAAATGTACAATTTTCTTAAAAAGTTCCTAAATGTGTAATATTTACTTTAAACAAATAAACGAAAGCCAAGATCGAAAATAAGAAGCAAGAAATTAGGAAGTGAAACAAAGGAGAAGGGAAATAAATGGCATATCAACAAGAAGCGTTTGACTAATATTTACAGACAGCCCCGTGACATTTGACAACTTTTTGCTTAAAATATACCGACATTTCACACTCGAGCGAATTATATTGCCGAGGAAAGAGAGTGCTGTGGGCATGGCTTGTCAAAGGTGCGTGTTATGTTTATGTGTTTGCGGAGCTCGTCGATGTTTGATTTACTGAGGACGGCGCTGCTGGAGCTGCCAAGTTAGTCGGAAGCTGTGTGGCAGCGGGTGAATAGTAAGCGGCAGTCGCTGGAACGTTTGTGCTTATAGCTGAAAATATTATAGAAATAAGATAAGATGATTTCCCTTTCACGACGAATATTGCATCTTACATTGGCGCAGCGCCTTCTGAAACTTTTCGTATTCCACATAATGTTTGAGGCGTAGCTCGTCCTCTTCAATGAGTTGCCGCTGGCGTAACAGCAGCAGCCGTTGGTGCTGGTTCGTACCCAATCTCGTGTTGCACAATTGGTTGACTAGGGAGTCTAGGTTGTGCTTTATGTCCTGCGAAAGAAAATTAAGTGTTGTCGTTTAAGCCAACCAAAGAATGCGGGAAGCCCTTACGGATTGTATGTCACTTGGTAACAAATGGGGATGCGTAGCTGCTAGAGACACAGGCTCTTCGGTAACTGCAAGACAGAAAAGGGATTATTAAACAAAACCCGAAATTATGCATAATAATAAGATCAATTTCGAAGTCCGTTTACCAAATGTTACAGCTCTTTTACCGCTGATTCTACTAAAAACAAATGTATACTTAATACACTTACCTTCGCCAGCTGATGCATTAAAAAGCGGTTGCATAACGTGCTGCATGGGCTGTGCTGTTTGCTGGGACGTCATCAAAGGCGCCTGCTGCAGCAAATGATTGGCAACAGCGGCTCCTTGGTAGTTCTGCGGTGCTCCTGCCTGCTGGTTGTACGACTGCTGCATATGCGATTGCATTTGCAGTTGGTGCTGCTGCTGCGATATTAGTTGCTGCTGGGCAGACATCGAGGGCATGGGAGCCAGCTGGTGGGGCATTCCCTGGCCCATGCTCACCACCTGGGGTGGAAGCGAGAGCGAGTGAAGCTGCTGATTGGACTGGGTTTGCATGAAGGGCTGCTGTTGTGTGGCAGGCACATTGAATGGCTGCGAACTGCTCGGTTGCTGTTGCTGGTGTTGCTGCATCAGGATGGACTGTTGCGGCATGAGGTTCTGCTGCTGCTGCGGCTGAATTGACTGCATCGGAAGGGCCTGCTGCTGTATGGCGGTGACCATCGGGGAGTGGCCATTGAGTCCAGACTGCTGGGGCATATTCTGATGCACAAGTTGTTGCGGCTGCTGTGCTTGCATATTCGGCATTTGTTGCATCTGTGTTGATCCATTCTGGTTGATCACTTGAGGCACCACAATGCACTGGGCCGTTGAGGTGGCCGCTCCAGCTGTTGAGGTGGCGGAGGCACCGCTAACTACGGGGAGTTGGTGAATCGGCTGAGGCTGTTGGTAGATCAACTGGATGCCGTTGATGGCCAGCGGAACAGCTTGAATTGGAGAGCTTATTAGCTCAGTGGTTGGTGTGTTCACCACACTGCCGTTCTGCACCGAGCTGTTGCTCTGAACTGGGCCAGACCCCGAGCCCGCCACCTGCAGATCAATCTTTAGCTGACCTTGTGGCGGCTCCTCTGTCCCAGCTGCGGCCTTCTGCTCCTGCACACGACTAACGCTGAATCGTGAGATTTTACGAGCACTCGGGTTGCTGCCGACGGCCTCCTCAACCTGTTTAGGCACTGCCGATAATGTGGCTGTCGCTGGCTGTAAATGGCACATTTTAATGGTAAATTGATGATTCAAGAGCATGCGGAGCTCCTTACCTCTTCGGCGTTGTCTGCGTTCCGCAAAGCGGCTAATTTCTTCTCCAAGTCCGCTATGGAGTTCTGATTGAGTGACCCGTTGCTGGGATTCCTTTGCGGGGCCTCACTGCCGCCGGTCGAAATCAAAGTAGCCGAAGGGGGTTTCTCCAGGCTGGGCTGCTTCGATAGCTGATTCTCGTTGCTAGGTGTAGTGTCAGTCGGAGTCGGATCCGAGTTGCCGACGGACAGCGCCTCAAGATTAGCGGCAGCCTGCAGGTGCACATCGGACCCCACGCTGTTGTCGATTGAAGTGCGTCGGGAATTGTAGAGAGAGGAGCCAGAGCCCCTGGCCGAGGTCAGTGCTGCATTGGGAGTGTTCTGGCCCACAGAGGATGCCGATCCGCCAACAGTGTTATTTGGTTTGTTAAGCTAAGCAGAATAAAATAAAAGAATGAATAATCGTAAACTATTGAATACTATTGCTGGTGTCCTCCTTACCTCTTGTGCCTGCGGATTGCCAGAAGAAGCCTTGAGCGATGACATGGCCGGAGAGGCCTGGTGAGGAGCTCGGTTATTGATGGATGCCACCACAGCTGAGGCAAACGCATGAGCATGCGTTATGTTCTCAAGCTCGATCTTCAGCTGTTCCAAGGTATTGGCAGCTCCAGCTCCCTGGTTAGCTGCTGCCTGGGCTTGGCCTGATTTATCATGGGGCCTCTCGGCCTCGACTGCCTCTGGCTGACTGTCCTCGGATGACTCCGCGGAGGCCTTGTTGGGCATGTCGAATGTAATTTTCACTGCGGTCAAGTCGTCCAGGCTTCTGGTGTGTTTTAGGTCCTCCTGGATCTTAAGGTGTCGATTCAAGGGCAGATTGAGGCTCCGAGGAGCTCCGCTGCCAGTTGACTCCAGGAGTTTCTGCATCCGAGCGATGGCCAGGGAGCATGGTTTCGATCTATCCTTTGTTTCATCGAGAACGGGTTCCGCGCCCGTTGGCGTAATGTTACTATCTGGCATGTAGTCAATCGACAGCGATGTGTACTCCGAGGCTGTGCTCGTCTTGCGCGAGACGGAGCCGGATCCGATGGTCACGTCGTTGCTGCTATTGGGCGCATCCCTTGATGCGGTTGAGGAGGACGACAGCGTTGAAGCGGTGGTCGGCGGTGTGCCAACATTCCCCTGGGATTCTTGGGCATTTGCTATCCTAGAGACGTGCGATTTTGCCTCGATGGTCAATGTGGAGTTCATTGGCTCCGAACCCCCTCCCCCGGAGTGCAGTGTCTCAACACCATGGATGGTGGGCTCGAACATCTTGGTTATGTCGCTGGCGGTTTCATCCCGCTAAAATTAGTGCGTTATACGTAAGTCAAAGTAATCAGGAAAGGATAACTTCATGTGTGTTAAATTAAAATTCCAACGTTTAACCGAAATATTAAAAATAAAATGCACTTCTTATTGTAAGGAGAGAACATAAGATTAATAAAAATATTCCTATTCTATCTTTTTAAAGACGATATTTTCAAGTGTATTTACCAAATTGGATTAATTTACTCGATTCATAGTGCCTTCATAGTTAACAAACTTCATAACTAGATTACTGGCACAACATGACTATTGTCGCCGATATTAAAAATACTTCTACACCTCAAATGGGAAAATGAACATTAGGAATTTACCAGTTGCACATATCGGACGCATAGATAATTTTTTAAACGTTGCAGGTAAACTCAAATACCTTATATTAATAAGATGCATAACACCTGAACATTTGAATTACCATATTGAAACAGTTTTGCTTCAAGCGACAAATTGTAAAACCTTTTTGTTATCACTCGAAAACTCGAAATAATTTTAAAATTATATGTTTGATAACGTATCACAGCAAGTGCGAATGCATGTGTGCGTACAGATCTAGACCGTGCAGTACCAATCACCAGGAATTTATCAAAAGTTCATCAACATAAATTTCGGGTCAAAACCGACATCTCTGGTTTTCTCCCTTCAAAAATAATGTTCATACCAATATGATGTTCTCGAATATATGAATTATTGATGACATGACAACCAATTTTAGGCCTTTTGATGACAAAAGAAGTTTTCGTCTATGAACAGTTTATAAAAAGTGGGGCTTGTCATTAACATTTTGGGCTAAAAATTCATCGAAATTTCATCGATATTTCATGAAACTATTTATCGACTATTCATGAATTCATTTGTTCATCGATCTGAAAGCAATTTTATTTTTGAAGAGCGAAAATGAGAGAGCGTGTTTCCGACTTTATTATTGAATACGAGCATCGGCTGGCAGAGAGTGTTTGGAAGTGGAAAGCGAGCGAATGGCTCTAGAGAGCTTTTTCTTCTTCTGAGACAAAAAAAAATTGAACTCGTATTAAAGAAAATTTTACTGGTAAAATAAAATCGCTTACGTTTATCTGTTTTGCCTCTTGTCTTTAAAACTCTTATTACAGAAAACCATTAAAAAGATTTGGAAATACACTTTGGAAAATAATAAAAAAAATGCTCGACTATGTATGTAATTTTTCGAATCATGTCTAAGAGTAAATAAAAACATCCTGATAAGTAAAAACATTTTAGCTAGGAAATAAATAAGTGTTTACATAAGCCCAGTGCACTCAACACTTACAGATCTATGTCTTTGGTGTGACCTAAACGTGGAACGCTGTCGAGTTAGAGACGCGTGTCGGACCTGTTTTGTTATAGTAGGGATAGATCAAACAATCAAAAAACATGGATTTTGTGATATCGAAATTATAATCGCTTGGTTAAGTATTTAACGAATTTATATCGAAACGGGAAGCAATTTGAACCATTTACATGAACAAGATACACAACTAGAGAGACTCTAGATAAAGTAAGGCCCGGCATATCTTGGATACGATAGGCATTCTAGGGAAACTATTATTTCCTTCGGACACTAAATAAAAACTGGATTTGTCTGAAAATGGATGACGGTTGGAAAAAAGAGTGTTCCCAAGAAAGAAATTATTTCAAAAGGACATGTTTACGCTGTATTAGGATCATTGAGATATTGTTGGTTCTCATCTGTGATTGTTCTTCCAAGAAACAGTAAGTATCCTTGCGTCTGCGTTTAAAAAACCCTAAGGTCTCGTAAGAATGGTCTTCATTGAGCAACAAAGAGATTTGTATGTGATATAGTTTTGCGGATAGCGATGTACCTTTTCAATATTGCGGCGATAATTGGTTGGTATAGGGATTTGGTTGGGATTCTGTTTGACTTGGTCAACAATTTCATTGATCATTTCCACAAATACTGTACTTTGGCAATTCGAAAGCAAATCTTGAGCGATCTGAAAGAGATAATGAACGAATACGATTCAGCTTACTGAGCAGACGTCAATATGGAGTTGGGTCTTACCAATTTGTTGGCAATTTCAACGGGATTCACATCTCCAATGTCAAATTTGAAAGTAATCGTCTTCAGCTTGTTCTCCATGTGACAATTTATGACGCTTCCCTCGTCTACACTGGTAACACTTAGTTTGGGAATCCGTTCGTTGCCGCTCCGATTGGAACGCCTCGGCTTCTGTGCACGACTCGCAGAAGTGTTCCCCTGCTGCTGCTGCTGCTTTAGCTTTTCTGCTGTATCTGCCGACGCACTTTCGAGATTTGTTAGGGTTAAGCTATTGCTAACAGACATAATCTCAGATGCAGTAGCTTGCTGCTCTGGATTAGTTTGGCTCAACTGCTGACTTTCCATCTGGATTTGGATCCCCTGCGAAGGCATCTGCAACGGTTCATCCACTTGAGGCTGTGCCTGCTGCTGCTGGGCAACGTTTTTTAGCTGCGGTGCCTGCTGTTGCTGCGGGATTGAGTGTTGCTGTTGCTGCTGGACAATAGGTTGTTGCTGTTGGGAAATAGGTTGTTGCTGTTGCTGCTGGACAATAGGTTGTTGTTGCTGCAGTGGTTGCTGCTGCTGCTGTAATGGTTGTTGTTGCAGTGGCTGGCTGTGCAACAACTGCTGCAATTGCTGCTCTAATGGCAGGGACAACTGTATAGGTTGCTGGGCCGGCGGCGCCTGCTGCTGCTGAACGAATTGTGAGTGTTGCTGCTGATTAGATATCGGCGCAAATCCTGCATGTTGCTGTTGCTGCTGCTGCTGGGGATCAGCAGAGAGAGGAGGCACTTGAGGCTGTAGTTGCTGAGCCTGTTGGTTGTACGTCTGAGTCAGTGGTTGTTGCATTGCAGGAGCCACAGAAGTGGATGGCACTTGCATCTGCACGGGAATCTGCATGGGAGCCATCACCTGTGATCCAGCAATTAATTGCTGTGGCATCGGCTGGGCATACTGTTGCACGAATTGTTGTTGTTGAAGTTGTTGTTGCTGCAGTTGCTGCTGAAGCTGCTGCTGTTGCTGCTGCAGCTGTTGCAACTGATGCTGAGCAAGTTGTTGTTGCAAGATCTGTTGTTGTTGTTGCTGGTGTTGCTGTTGCTGCTGCTGATGAGAAGCAGCCACCTGCTGTTGTTGCTGCTGTATCATCTGCTGCTGCTGCTGCTGAATTTGGAGTGTCTGCGATAACTGTTGCTGCTGGTTCGTCTGCTGCATCGCATACGCCTGCTGCTGTTGATGCTGCGCCAGTTGATTCGGATGCATTTGGTTGAGGTTCGCCTGTGGTTGCTGCTGGAAATATTGCTGGGCTTGTTGCTGGGCCATTTGGTGCTGCTGGGCCATGTCCGGTGACTGGACGCTCGCATGCATTAGCTGCTGCAATTGTTGCTGCAGGGGAATCTGAATCTGGCCTGTTTGCTGATCCGGTTGTTGTTGCTGCGCTTGTTGTTCATGTTGCTGGTTGGGCAAAACAGTCTGAGGCGGCACTTGCTGCGGCATTTGCTGCATCATTTGCTGCTGCGGCTGCTGCTGATTGCCAGCTTGCTGGTGCTGCTGCTGCTGCTGTTGTGTCACTTGGGGTTGCTGCTGCATTTGCTGGCTGCTTGTTGGCGAAATAACCTGTTGGCTGTTGGACATCTCCGGCAGCGTCGAACCCTGGTAGGACGCAAGCTGCGGCGGCTGGATGTAGTGCACAGTCGGTTTCTGTTGCATGGCAATGGCTGGAACCTGTGGCTGCACCGAGATCAACTGGGAAACGGCCACAGGGACTTGCACTTGCACTGGCGGCTGCTGGTTTGTGTTCGGGATGGAAGTGTTCGAGCGCGTGGAGAGAATCTGCGGCTCAGCGCTGTTCGTAGAGAGAGCGAGGCTTGTCTCTGAATCGGTGTTCAACATGTCGTACTTGAACTGCAGCCGCTGATTCCATTTAACACCGTCTTCCTCGTCCTCGGATTCCTCATCTTCCTCCTCATCCTCGTCGACGTTTGTGGGCAAGCTTTCCCTTTGCTTTTGTAGTGCCAGCTTCTCCAGGCGCGACTTCTCGTTCTGCAGCTTGATCTGCGTCTGGCGCTGGGCGCGCTCTTTCAGCAACGAAACAACCTGGACTTTGAGGAGCCGGGCCACAGCGCGCGAGTCGTCCTCTGATATAATGTTCTCCTTCATCATTTCCTGAGCAATCTGCTCGTACTCATCGTGCTTGATGTTATACTCGAACTGGATTGCCTCGTTCTCCTTGTGGCGGGAGGAACGCTTCTTGGGGTCCATGAAACGCAGCCGAAACTCGATGATGCTGATGCTGGGATCGGAGAGGAACTGTTCGGAGGCAGTGGGTTCCACGCGGATGCCGATGTCCTCATCGAAGAACTCCGACTCCAGGAGTTCATTGCAGCTGGGACGGTCCTCCTTCTTCAGTTCGATGCACCGCTCAATGATGTCACGCACATTGGGATCCTCCACTTTGGCCAGCGCCGCTGGCTTGATGCCGGATATCACCTTCTTGTAGATCTGCGCCGGACCTTTGCACTCGCTGTACGGATACTCGGAGATGGCCATCTCCAACATGCACATGCCGAACGCATAGACATCCACCGATTCGTCATAGTGCTCCTCGTACATTTCCGGCGCCATGAACTCCGGCGTACCAATCACAGATTTTGCATGGGAGCGATTCTTCAGCGTTGCCAGGCCCAAGTCGCCGATTTTAACACTGCCAGTGGTGCCGGTTATAAAAATATTATCACATTTCAAATCACGATGAATTATAGGAAATTGACGAGTATGCAGAAAGTTGAGTCCTTTCAGAATCTGGCGACACCATGACTTCAATACCTTTGGGTGTATTTTCTTGAACCGTTTTAAATAGCTGCAACAAAAATACGTATTTGTACAAGATTTGCATTTGTATATATTTATTTGCCTTACGATTTCAATGTTCCAGATAACATTAGTTCGGTGACTAGTACTATATTCTTCTTGCGCCCAATGGGAAACTCCCAATATGTATAGAATCGCACGATGTTCGGGTGCTGCAGCTTCTTTAGCATGTCTGCCTCCTCGCGGAATCTGGTGCGTTCGCTTTTCTTCACTTGCTTGTCCTGAAAAATGTTAAGGATTTGTCAGTGTACAATAAATATTGGGCAAAGACTTAAAGTAAAAAGTTTTTAGCCATTGAGACGTTGAAAATACATGACATTTAAAATAGATCCAGTTTGGTGAAATGAAAAGAACCCAACAGAAAAGAAATAAGACACTTATGTGAAGAAAAAAACACCGAACTTTGGCCTATTTCCCTGCATTACTACATGTCATCAATAGGCAACGTGCCGATCGCATTCGACAATCGTGTAATTTTTTATTTTCAACAAAAAATGAGATGAACTGCTAATGAAAATGTTGAAAAAAAAGCTTGTATTAATCACTCTCCCTCCCTTAAAAAATATTAGCGTGGTGAGATTTTGTCATTTGAGTCTTAATTTTTGAAGGATCTAGGAGAATATTTAATTGTTTAAAGAAATTGCAGCAGTACATGGAAATGGAAAACATTGGACTCGCTTTAAAAAAGAGAACTTATTGAAACAGTGGAGTTATATTAAAACATTAAATTAATTGCTTTAGGTGAGAATAGCTAAAAGTTACAACTAACAATAGCGAGCTAAATTATTCAGTTAGCAGCAAGCTATATTTTAAAAATTTTTGAAATTAGGTAGGACATTTACTTGCTAATTTGATCAGTAATTTGTATTGATTGTCATCAACATTCATCAACACAGCCTGTATGTTGATGAATTACTGAAGACAGGTACTGCAGAGTATATCTTAGAGTAGATACAAAAATATGTTGAAAAACGGTAGGGTTCTAATTATTTTATATTATTTTCCCGATCGTTCCTGATACAGTTTCCTAATATATTCGTCAGAAAACTTTCGAACTGAGACACAAGTGAATACTTGCAAACTTTCGATCAAGGGTATAAAAACGAAGCTTATAAAGAACTTTAGTTGGTAACCAAAATATTTTTACATATTATATATTATTATATTTTAACTCTTAGTATTTTTTTCTTTAATATCGAATTCTTAATAAGAATCGGCGAACTTACCAGCAACTCGCACCAGGCAACTGGCACCCCCGTCAAGGTGTCCAAGCCACGATAGACGGTTTTGAAGGATCCGCGCCCAACCTCCTTGTCGTACTTAAAGAACCGGCCGCATGGTGACATGGCCACTGGGTCATCGTCCTCATCGCTTTTGCTCTTGGTGATCGATGTGGCCGACGAGGTGGTCGACACCGCCGCTGCGGAGGGCACCAGCGAAGCGGATGCATCTGTGGATGTACCGCTGGTGGCAGCTGCCTCCTCGGCACTGACCTCGGTGGTTTCCAACTTCTTGGCAATATCATCGATGCTTTTCGGCTGCTTCTCGCTCAGAATCTCGGTGTCGTCTTTCTCCTCGACCTGAAAGCCGACGCGCTTAACACCGCTCGAGTGCTTGGTGGAGGACTTTAATGGCACATCGTCTTCAGTCTTTTCGATTGCCAGACTTCGTGACGCCTCGGTGATTATGGTCTCGATAATGCCGGCCACTTGGTGAGAGGTGGCATCCGTGGCATTCGAACGCGTGGGCGTGCGGAACTGCTCCTCCAAATGCTCCGCCTCGCGGGACAGCATTTCGATGTTGTCGTCATAGTCGCGTGGAAACTCCGTCTCCAGCTCGACGAACTGCAGCGGATTAGTGTTTCTGCCCGATTGCTCCACATTCTTCCGGACAAATCGAATGTTTTGAACGAAGTTCGCGGTCAGGGTCGTGGGCGTCGTTTTGGACGAGTGCAGTGGAGCCTGTTGCTTAATTAACGGCTCGATCACCGTGTCCGAGGAGGACTTCCTGGCCTCCATTTTTTTAGTGTCCGTTACAACAGCCGCTGGCGTTGCCCCCTTGGCCGACGACTTGTCTTTTATTTTTAAATTGCCGGAACCTACACCAGCTTTTTGGCTCATGGCATCCCCAGGCATCTCAGCTTTGTCATCCATTCTGTCCTCATTGTGTTCCCTGTGCTGGAGGACTGGAGAGCGGAGCACATCTACATCGATTTCAGTCGCTTGCGGTGAATCGTTCTGGGCGCCGTTGTTGTTTTCGTTGACCTTTGCTGCCGCTGCCGCTGCCTCGTCTTCGTTTCTGGGGCTCACGGCCGTCTTGCCAGTTGGGGAGTTGCTGCTGCTGGAAAAGCGACGCAAAACCCGCAAAAATAGGTTACCTTTGTGGGAAGCCGGTGGTGTATTTGTAGTGTAAAGCGTTGGCAAAGAGGAAGATGGCTCGATAGGTGATGACTGGATCGATGTGGTGCTGCTAGTGCCGCTGGTGCTTGTGTGTGTAGAAAGTGCGTCTTGCTTGCGATTGGGCTTTCTGCTCAGGGTGTCTTTTAGTTTTGATGTCGGGTTCGGTTTATGCCTAGAAGAGGCAGACCTATTAAACGAACGGTGTCGCGACTTTTGTATAGTAGCTCCCTGCACAGTTTGCTCCTCGTTAGAAATGGAGGTATTCCTAAAAGTAGAACAAAATGTGGAGTTTTGTGTAAATAATATGGAATTTTGAATTGCAGTCAAACAATTTAAGTTGAAATTAATTATTGGCACTATGGATATCCCTATGGTTCTCAATTTTTTTTAATTTTAATACTCTTTGTGTTATATAAAATTGTATTACTCAGCTTTAGAAGCCAAGCATTTATATTGACAATGGATTTCGTCCTCTTTTAAGCATGGAATAAACGAAGGAGACGTGGCATTACCTAATGACGTTTTATTAAAGTTGTTCACCTGAGGTCGCCTGAAATCAGGACTTGTCGCTTCAGAAACTGTGTTGTATATAAGATTTGTCATTGTACTCAAAGAAAAACCGTAGAATATTATTCAGCGATAACCAACATATGAATATATATTGGAAATTAATCATGGCCTGCTAATAGTTATTCCAGTTTACAAGTATTTTTAGGATTGAAAGACTTAATGCACTTATTTTGAATTATTACGCAATTAAACTAAGGTGAATCAAGTTATCACTAATCATTTGTTATACAACAAAAATATACTAGCAAGTATTAGAATATCCACCCACCTTTGAGGCTGCGTGGTGCAGGAAGTAGTACCATCTTCGCTGATGGCGCTTCCCTTCCGAGCACGGTTCGTAGGTACGACCTCTTGTTGTCGTACAAAGTCACAGAGGGTTTGTCCAATTTTGCAAGATTTTCAGCAGCAGGCCACACCGATTAATCTGAAATTAAACAATGCAAGACAGATGAGACGTGCGCGCTGGGGCAACCAGTTTCATACGGCTCCAGCTGAGCTCAGCATAGAGCTAAAGCTAAGGTGGGAACCGCGGCCCGCCTGTGTTTACTAAGGAAGCGGGGGCGGATCTGGGTGCTGGTAACTACACGTTCCATCCAACACACACTCTTGCCCTACATTGTATAGGGGCAGACCGCCTGAAATATCGCTTACAGCTGTGTGGTGCCGTCTCCTTGGGACTGGGATTGCTTTCCATGAATCATGGGTTTCGATTGCACTACCGTACGTCACTTGTTCTATCGTCTCGTGTGCGGATAAGTATGTACATATGTTCGCCTCGCTTGTGCGTACATGTGTATGCTTGTGCGGTACGACCGCTATACATACATATTTATGTACATTTGATTCGGGGCAGGAAGCATATGCAACAACAACTGGCTATGATGTCATGGTCGAGGGATCGCTCCACTCAGCTCGCTCCGGTCCTCTCTCTGGAATCAATCCACTCGTAGGGATGGGGCTGAACTCGGGCTCGGACTACCACTATCCGACGTTCGCATCGAAGTATTTGCGATGTGTGAATGTATTGCTCAAAGGTATCTCGAGCTAACAATTTTTCATATTACGACACTGCGTTTTTCAAGTAGTCCTGCGGAATCTGACTCCTAGACGGGGACGGTCGATTGCATTGGACGTGAGCGACGGTCAACGAGAATATCGAGTATTGGGCTTGAAAATTCAATTACTTTCACAAAAGTTTTACAAAGCAGAGTACGAAATAAAAAAATATTGCATTCTAGGGATGTGCCGAAAAATCGATTTCAGTAATCGATATAACCTATCGATAAGTCTACTCGCACCCAGTGACGGTGGTTGTCGATAGTGCAGCTTACGTCAGCTCCCACGCCTAGGATTAGCCAGAAGTGCAATAACCAGTGTAATCCAGAGATAGCTATTAAAGCTAGTTTATTTAAATCTATGAAATGCCAATTATAACTGTCTTCAGTTTAATGGAATGGAATGGAGTTCATCCCCACTATTCTTGTCCCACGTTGAAGCATCAGCTGGACCACATTTTAACTATTTGTGGTAGGAAAAAAAAAAGAATCTCACAAATTTAACACCGGCAGCGGGAACTAGTTTTGATTTTTCCATTTAGTGGTGATAGTTGCTTATTATCGAGTACTATCGTAAGAAACGAATAAATGCACAATCTTGAAACCAATCTTTTTTTATAAACAACATTTTTTGTTATCACTAGATTCCGTTACCTTATTTCCCAGAATGCAAAAATAGATAAGCCTATTATTCTTATTCTTAACATTAAAGTAAATCATAAAAAAATGAATTTTTTTTTTTAATTGTGTAAAATTGTTTGGTTATATTTAATTTTTAGTGTTTGTAATTCTTCTTTATTGACTAATGCTTATGTATATTGTTATTTAAGAAAAGGTATTAATGAAATGTTGGTATCATTTGACAGTGAGTGTTTGTATCACTTTATTACGTAATAAATATATGTAGTATAGGAAACCGAGATGAGTACAGTTAAATTCAAGAATATTTAAATCTTATCATAAAATCGACAAAATTTTAAAAAATTCCAAAGGGTTACATTGATAGTGACAGAAACCACCCAAAGAAAACACTTAAATTTTCAAATCT
>VNJY01004975.1:0-17226 GCA_008042715.1 Drosophila bocki | reverse complement strand
TTCAGGAGGAGTGGAACAAAATGGACCCATCTGATCTGGAAGCATTAGTTTAATCCATGTCAAGACGACTTAATGAAGTCATTAAAATGAAGGGATACCCCACAAAATATTAAATTTAATTTAAAACTGTTAAATTAACTTTTTAGTTAACTTTAAAGAAGGTGTATCATCACTTTTGTGGAACAAAATGTATTACGTTTTTAAGTTTTTTCTAATTTTTAAGTAAACTATGAGAAAAAGTTGTTAAGTTAATTTGTAATATTATTAATATTGTTGAAATAAACAACGTGGCATCCTTACTTTTTTTTTAAATATTTTTTTAGAGGAGTTATCGATAACTAAAGTATAAATCGACTGCTGTATCATGAATTAAGTGGCACACTGTAAGTATACGTTTTGTGTGTTGAGAAGTGCGTGTGAGAAGTAAGATGTAATCTGAACGGTCGAGGTAGGAGGCAATTGTTTTCCCTCTACTGTTGGGCTTCGGTGATCCCCAGTAGGGGTGCCAGCTCCCAGCACTAGAGTGCAGGAACCAAGGGAACTGAGCATGTTTTCGAGATTTTTCCGAGTAAAGGGCTTGGAGGGGGAGATGTATGCAGAAATTATGTTGAATTTTGTTTTCGAGTGGACGGAAGCACCGACCGCGTCAAAGTCATTGTTAGGTGGAAGTGGTTTTTGTGAGATGGAGTTGTGAATGAGGAGGGCAGGGCCTCGAAAACTACTAGAGTTGTTGCTGGTATAAAGGGTGTAGTTGATTGGGATAGGAAGAGAGATTAGGTTTGTAATATGGGTTTTTTGGAGAGCTATAATGAAAGGACGGGTTGCTTTGATGAGGAGTTGGAGTTCAATATAATTGTTTTTATAGCCATGAATGTTCCATTGGATTATTCTGAGCATCGGTGTGTGGAGAAAGTTGTTTGATTTACTTAAATTTAGCGTTATGGTAGCGAGAAATAAATGATTGTTTACAAAGAATCCAGTCTAAGTGGCTGCTCGTGTCGTATTTCCTGTCTTGAAGGGTCGGGGCATCCTGTTGCAATGTCAGCAAAACGTAGCAGGGCATCGACTCAAGTGGTCGTTGCCCGGCTTTGGACAATGTTTCGGTTGCAACATAATTGCATCCATATGTATGTAGGCAAAACTAAATAACCTGGACGATAACCCATCGTCCGACAGCTCGCTTCGGCTAAGAGATGTTGACCTATCATCTAGCCGACGCTAATTAATTGCGTATGACGAATGGCCACCCAGTCAGCGTACCAATGCCAGGGTAGCTCTGGGTGGCTTGGCCGGAGGCTCGTTGCCTTCCGACTGGTCGGTAACTCGCGCGTGTATGAATTTCTTTTCGTTCTTCTTTGTTTAAATGATTAAAAAACTGTTTTAAATTATCCAGGTTTCTTTCGTTACTTCTTTATATTGGTAAGGGTTATTTATGACCCATGCATTACTTGGTAGATTAAATTCTTGTGGTGCTGTTGTATGAATTTCATGCTCAGAAATGTCTTTGCTATTTATTGTACTGTAGGGCATTGGTCGGCTTAGTTATCGTTTTTGGTAATCGTTGTTGGTCATTGACCAGACTTAAAGTGGCTCCTGTATCTATTAATGCTACATAACTTTTCTCTATTTATGATTAATTCTTTTAGTGGTAGGTATTCCGAGGCTTTTTCATAAAAAAACGGTATTATGGTATTAACCTCTGCCTGCTGGTTGTACTGATCGTTTCAGTCGTTGTTTTCGTAGTAGTCGTCGTTCTGATACTGGTTTACATCGGCTCTGCATTTCCTGGTCTATACTGCCTGGTTTGTTGTGAAACTGATTGCTGATAGTTTTTAATTTGCCTACACTTTCCTGAGTTGGCAAATTCTTATATACAGATTATTTAGTTGACCATTGTTTTGATTAAAATTCCTATAGTTGGGATGTTGATTAATTTGATTAATTTCAAACTTCTAAAGTTTTGTTGTCGAATAGTGTTTCCTTGGTTTTTATTGAAAGGCCCTGTCTCTGGACTGTTTCTGTTGGGTCTGCCTTTTCTATATTGGAGCAGCTGATGAGAAGACTGGCTCCCACGCCGACCGCGAACCAGGTGTCGGTAGTTCCAGCCGATTTCACTTCCTCTTTAAGCCCTTGGATGACCTCCAAGTTTTGGTTGTTAATTCTTTGGAGAAATGGCATGCTCAGTGTGGGATCGTGGCCGATGATGTTGAGTAACGGGGACGCCGCCATGTCCGGAGTTTTTCTTATGGCTTCACGTTGGTTTGAGTATTTGGTGCCGTTAATGAAAGCCACTCGCTCGAACGTAATGAGGTGTGAGCTGTTGGTAGCTATTTCAGGGCCGTAGTCAGTGCTGACTTTAGCTGGGCACTCGTTGATTATTATTAGTCCGTCGTCTATTAACGTGATGGGGCTTAGGTGGCTGGCTTGCGTCTCGCATAGTGCGGTACTCCTCGCGTGTAGGCCTCGAGCACAAGTGTCATAGGTCGCAAGCTTGCAAAACGACGCGTAAGTTGTTGGTAGGCAATCGGTGACTGCTAAGACTTAGCTGTTGCATTCGGCTACTGTGTTCTAATTCAACTGCAGGATGGTATGTTGGTGTGCTACAGGCAAAATTGTGACCTTTCTAAAAATTGTTTTAATCTTAGGGTATGCGATGAAGGACTCTAAGGTTATACGCCTCTAGTAAGCTAATGATGTGGACTTCTGTGGGGTGATCAATAAATACAGACTTCAAATCATTTTGATTAAAAATTGCTGGGTTAATGATGTTGGCTTTTGCATGCGTGACTGTAAGCATTACGTTTTGAATCTCAGTTATTACTATTCTATTTCTGGCCAAAAGCACCTCGTACAGGGGAGAAGTGTCAACTATATTATTTTGTTTTGCCTTGATAATTTTATTAACGACCTCAGTTATTTCAATAATTTTATTCTGCGTCTGCGTATTTATTATAACCTGCCGATTATTTGACTTAATTTAACGAGTCTCGGACATTTTTAGCATATCGAAATCGGCCGCATCAGGTGTGCCTACGCAGGTTAAAAAAAACCCTTTATCCGTAGAGTATATGTCTATATGCAGCATTTCGCCAGCATATAAGGGGGTTGGTTTGATACCCAACTCAAGTAGTAATCCTGAAAGACTTGTTTAACATTTTCCTGGCCCTGTGAGCGCGGTTGTGTTCGCAGATAATTATTTCCTTCTGCTCATTTGCATCCGTGATGTCATTCACGAATTTTTTGCAATGCCAGAACTTGGTTGCTGGGAATTCGGTTACTAAGGCATGTTGGATGCATGCTAGTGCGGAGTGGTTGATGTAAATAGCGTTAACAACATTTACGTTTACTACCTCTTTGACCAATCCGAGCAGCGAGTCCTTGTTATTGAATTGGATTATATGTCGGTTTTTAATCCCGAAAACTATGAGATGTCACCGTAAAGGCTGCTCTGCTTCCTCCAGGATTATTTGATTCCTGTAGCAGTTCAAGGGTTTATCGGTGGATTCGACTGTGTAGGGTCAAGGAAAGTTCACTGTGAATAGTTGCTACGTAAGATTGGGGTTCGGTTTGTATTGCGCTTGACGTGACAAATCGTCGGCCACAAAATTTTTCTTTCCGGGTTAGTAGAATATCTTGGAGTTATGTTCTTCGATGAACACTTTCCATCGTTTAATTTTGGCATTTGTATTTCGCTCGGATACAGCGAAAGTAAGAGGTTGATGGTCCGTAAAAATCCGGATTTCTTTTGTGTCGTATAGGTAATTTTGTAATTTTCCTATAGCTCAAACAATTGCCAATAATTCTCTTTCGTTAGTTGCGTAATTGAGCTCGCACTCTTCATTGGCTTGCCTGTTTGGGACAATACCGCACCGATACCGCTTGCTGAGGCAGCGGTGGTCAAATCGAAAGCGAGTTTGAAATCTGGGTACGTTTGTATCACATCTTCTGATGACAAATTGTCTCGCGGGAGTTACAGTAAAGGTTCGGCTTGTAGTCCAAAGAGGTTCCCCAGATTCCCTTTGTAGTTTTCAGGAGTTGATGTTTGTTAGATAAGTAAGAAGATCTGTTCCACTTGATTTGTCGTTTAAGACGGAAATATACATAAAATCTTATATACTATACATAAAGGCTTATATATAACTCTAAGAATGTTTATCAGGAAATCTCACGAAGTGTCTGCTCGTCATATTTCAGCGGCATAATGGTGGGGGCAGCGACTAGTGGTCGTTGCTGAGTTTGGGCAATGTTTTGATTGCAACATAATTGCAATATGAAATGTGGGTTCAGTGGCCACCCGGTCAGCGTACCATTTCCAGGGTAACTCTGGGTGGCTTGGTCGGGGGCTCAACGTACCGTCCCTGGACGGTAACTAAGGCGCTCGAACGCTCTGCGTTGGGTCTCATCAAACTAGATAGCAACATTTTTTGACATGTGTTTGTCAACAGTTTCTCTCCATTCTCTCCCTTAAGTATAGCGGTAAGTGGTCTAGCTATGGTAGCGAAGTCTTTGACAAAACTTCTGTAGTAATTGGACAATCCTAGAAAAGACCTGAGACTGAACAATTTTTTTGGTTCAGTGTAGTCCTTAATGGTTTTTACATTTTCCGGGTCTGTTTTAACTTCGTTTGATGTAACAATGAAACCTAAAAATTCAACACTTTCTTTGAAGACTTTGGTTTTTTCCGGTACCACTCTAATGTTGGTTTTGCACAGGCATTTTAGGACTGTGTTAATGTGTATAACGTGGTCAGCAGACCTAACAAATTTTCCCGATCTGTTCACGTAGTACGTCGTCAATCGCCCTTTGAAAGATGCTTCCCGCATTTTTCAGTCCAAAGGGAAGACGGAAAAATTCATACTTTCTTCTGTTTATGGAGAAAGCTGTTTTTTCGCGGACTTTTTGAGCCAGATAAATCTTTTGGTTCACCGATTTTAAGTCTAGGGTAGTGAAAAATTTTACCTTTCCTAGGTTCGCAAGACACATAGGAATACTTGGCATAGGGTAACGGTTCGTTCGTTCATTCAGTTTCCTGAAATCGATCACCAGCCTTTTTTCTTGTTGCCATCGGAATCAAGTCCCTTTTGTCAACAACACATTTTGGGCTGTTACTTGGCGACTTAGAAGGCCGGATGATGCCATCCTATAACAGCTGTTTGGTTTCTACGCAAAAACAGTTATTTCCTCTTAACATTTTTTGAATTCAGCTTTCACTGAATTTGTTACTATTAAGTCATCGATATTTGTGAAGTTCACGTTATCGCATTCGTGGTATTTGAGCTGTTCAGATATGTTTCCATAGCTGATTACGCTGTTACGTAAATTTAATGCTGCTCCTGCCTGCGTTAGCAAGTCGAAACCTATTATGTCATCAAAAGTGTTAATGGTATCAAGTAAAAAAAATTGAGCATTTAGGCCGAATATGTGCATAAAGCACTTTTCTTTTATCTTACTGGAGCCATGAATGGAAGTCACAGTGAATGGGGCTTTACATAACTCTTTGCCGATCCAGTGTCAATGAGGATTTTTATAGTTCTCCCCGCCAGCCCTCGCTCAATGAAGGGCAAGCGGGAACTTCCTCTAAAAAATGTACGATGTCGTTACAGTCAAATACGGCCGCAGCCGCACTAAATGCAATTGGTCATCACCAATTGCATTTAGTGCGGCTGCGGCCGCGTTTTCATAATCTTGAGTATCTTCCGCGGTTGCGGTTTGCCTTTGGCCAGTCATTCTGTCCGAAGAGTTTAGTCTTTTTGCCCTGTCTAAAACCCGTAGGATGTTGGAATTTAGAAGATGATGGATCAGTGGTTGATGATGGTTCGCGTGGTTCGCGGTCGGCGCCGGAATTTTTCCCTTGTTTCTCGGGCGCTCGGTGTTGGCCCTTGTAAAAATCAGTATTCTGATTTCTTTGCTCAGCCGCCTTGGCATATGTGGTTGCGAACATACTTCGTTCAATACTGGCCTCGGCCTCTCTAGCTAATGTCAGTGCTGCTGGCAGGTCTTTTGGCTGTGCTGGAAACACAAAAGCCCTTAGTAATTTTTTTAAACCGGAAATGAATACGTGTAGAGCGTCAACCCTAACTTCTGTATTCAGTAATGAAGCCCTTTCGTCGTCATGTCTCATGACAATTTTGTTTGTAACGAGGGTCAATTTTCGTTCGACATCATCGTAGTACTGCATTAGTATTTGGTCGCCCTGACGGACCTATTCAAGTCCCTGCCGAAATAGGCACAAAGATGTTTTATATCTGCGTAAGAGCAGTCTAATCTAGCTATTATGGCTTTAAAATTAAGCACTGTATTATACGAAACTAGCAGCGCGCGAGCTGGACACTTAATTTTGTTTCTAATAATAGTAACGGCTTGGAAATGCGCGGCAGTGCCCTGATACGATTTGAATAACTCATAGGCATCGGTGGCGGATGGCCTCCATGCCACGTACTCGTCTTGTACACCAGTAAAATCTGGAATTGATTTCACGACATGTAATGGTATATCGCATTATGGTGCGTCTCGTTCTACTGCTACCCTCTGGTAGGATTCTACTTCTGGCGCTTCTACACGCAAACTCTGAAGATGTTCATTAACGGCATTGATCTGACTCGCGAATGCGGCTTTGAGCCTCAGTTCTTGATTAGTTAACGCGGTATGAATTAACGCCTCTATTTGTGACGCGTTCATTGTTTCTGCGTTATTTTCACGGGGCCCTCTGGCTAACTCTTCTTCACTATCCTGCTTTTATTAAGCCTATCGGTTGACATTTTTTGTTTATGTAGGAGTAGCCTTATGCTTCCTCTGTCCTCTTATGTCTTCCTCTGTCTGTTCTTTGAAATTGGTGAGCCCCTGATAGTTTATTCTTGAAGTTCTATCGAAGAATATATCGACCGGTTTACGGTTTACGAATGGACAGAGTTATTAGATCTGTTCAGTTGCTTTTAGGCTACGGTTATCGTTTTTCAAACATCGGAATTTCTCAAGGAAGGTTGAGTGAAATCTTTCAACCTGGCCATTCACTTCACTCTTCTGAGAAGGCGTGTAATAGACAGCTATTCCGAGAGATTGTAAGTAGTTTAGTATGGTGGGGCAGAGCAAGCCTCTTTCGTTGTCTGAGACTATTGTTTCTGGTGCGGTGAAATAGTGTAAGACTTCGGTCAGTCGCTCGCGGAGATGGACTGCCGATTTTGATTCTATCGAAAAAAGTTAGGCAAATTTTGAGAATTTATCGATGCAACTCAGGAATTTGAGGTTTTCGATCGTAAAAAGGTCAATGTGCAGGATTTCACATGGGTAACTAGTGGTGAGCTGTAGTTTCGGCTTGGCAGGGTGCCTATTATATTTAAACATTTTGCAGGCCTGGCAAGAAGAGACCAATTACCTAATGCGGCTGGCCATTCTGGGGAAATAAAATTTTTCTAGGATCTGCAACTTCATATTCCTTGGATTTCTGTGGGCCCTAGAATGCTCCACATTTATTATTCTATTCAGTTCTTCCTCGTCCGCTACATCGGTTACCAACCTTTGCGTTATGCGAAGTTTGTACCCGGGGAAGTTCTCTCGGCAGCACTCCTGTAAGTAATTCTCGGAAATCTTTATGCCATTGATCACTGATGGCTTCAAGAATTTCATTAAAGAGGGCAGCAAATTTTGTGTGGAATCAATGGGAATCAAGTGACGCACGTAACCTGTATGTGGGGTTTCGCAAGAGTATTCCGGCCTGTCTGGGTCAAACACACACAAAGGAAAGGCTTGTTAAAGTCCGGAAATGCCAGAACTTCCGAAGAGGCAAGAATGGTTTTCAAATCTTCAAAGGCTTTCATGCCTTCTTCGTCAAGTGAAATCAAAATATTCTTGGATTGAGAGGCCTTAACCTGAGCGTGTTCCTCCCTCGTGAGGTTCGTCAAAGGTTTAGCAACCTTCGCGTAGTCGCAGATAAACTTTCTGTAATAGGATGTCATTCCGAGAAAACTTTTAAGTTCCTTCAAATTCGCAGGTGGGGGCATATCTTTTATAGCCTTGACTTTTTTTCCGTCTGCACGGATCCCTTCTGCCGTTGCTACATAACCCAGAAACTCAACCTGGGTGCGCAGGAACTGCGTTTTTTCCAAATTCACTTGCAACTTGGCCTGTCTTAACTTTTCAAAAACAGCGCGAAGGTTACACCAGTGAGACTCATAGTCTTTACTAAAGACAATGATATCGTCGATGTAAACGTAGCAAATTTTACCGATATGCTCTCGTAATACGTCGTCGATCATCCTTTGGAGAGAATGCCGTTTTAGGTATGTCGGATTCCTTCATGTGAATTTGATGAAACCCAGACGTTAGATCAAGGGCGGTAAATAGTTTGGCCTCACCCAGACTGGACAAGGTAGATGTTATATCAGGGATTGGGTAGGTGTCGGAAATGGTGACTTCGTTAAGACGCTTGAAATCTATTACCATTCGGTATTGTTTTTCTCCATTGGGCTTTGGCTTTTTTGGGACTACCCAGACGGGGGAATTATAGGGGCTTTTGGAGGGCCTGATTATCCCCTCGCGCAGGAGCTCGTCAACCTGGTTCTCCACCTCCCCTCTCATATTGGCTGGGTAAGGAAAACTCTTCGAGTATATGGGTTCCTGAGTACTCGTTCGGATTTCCGCTCGAACACTCGTATCCACGGCCTCGCCTGGCAAGAGTGGCTAAAAAATAATGGAGAATTCGGAAATTAGGGATTCAAGGCATTCCCTGGCTTCTGCTGGGAGTTGGATCTCTCTTATCGGCGAAGTGGAGCGCTAGGACGCGCTTAATCTCGGGCCAATCATCGTCTGCCACGTTGTACGACATAAGTGTCGTCTCGGCATTACCCCTAATTTTCTGTCTAACGCTAACGACTATGGAACGGTAAAGCGGTCTTTCTTTAATTATTTCATAGTCTTTTAGAATTGTCTCCGCTCTACCCATCCAGGAGTCGTAGGTACCCGCTTCTCCCTCAAAGACCTGCAATTCCGTGCGGGCGGCAATCAAGGGCTGCGGTCGGGGAGTATCTACGGTTACCCTTTCCCGAACCTCCTCTAGGCGTACAACCTTGTCGTTAACCTTTTTAATATCATCTTTAACATCGGCCATCTGGCCAAGTAACAAGGTCAGAGTAGTCTCAAACTTGGTAAGAGCTGCTTTCATTTCTTCCATTTTAGTAAGTTAATTCAACCAGATTTTATTTTGATCAAGGCAATTAGAGAGTGACGGTCAGGTTTTTTTATTGAATACAAATCGGGAGTTAATTAGTCTTTTGGTAGCTTCGCTGAGGACGCCTCACTTAGCCGTGGTGTAATTCCTTAATTTTTTATTTGGTTTAATTTCGTACTATCTTCATGAGTGTTAGTGCCAGGCCACTTACAACGTGCAGATTCTAAGGGTAAAAAACGACTTTAGTGAGATGTAGTTACATTTATTTGGTAGGGCAGGCGGGAAGTGATTTTTTGTGCGTATGTGCGATTTTTATTATTTTGTTTCGTGAGAGGTTTTTTTCCTTCTTTTTTTAATTCATTATTTTTTTTATTTGGTGAATTCTTGTACTGTCCTCTTGCAATCTCTTTGGATTCCTTCATCCGGTGTTAGGCACGGTGGGCCGAATTGTTCCTCTTTGGTTTAACACCTACTAGGGTACGGTTGCCACACAATCCACTAGGCGGCCCTTTCAGTGCTGGTAACACTGGGCGTATCTAGTGGATTACCCACACCACTTTTTACTTTATACATTTTTTTGTTATAGCACAGGCCTCTCGTAACGAGTTACCGCAGCGGTTATTAAGTTAAATATTTTTTATGTTTGCAACGCATTATAACGCCCGTGAATTGGAACCACCGCGGCGGTTTGGTTTCGTTTCACGATAACCTTTTGCGCTCGTGAATAAGCCGGGAGGTCAGATCACTGCAGCGGGTCGGTCATATCATCTTTATAAGACTTTTCAATTTATTATTTAATTTTACTTATTTTATTTGTTACTTTTGTTTGGAATCGACTACGGACACATTTTCACTCTTGGCATTCTTTTATTCCATTTGTATTTACCCGTTGCTTCGTATTTTAAAAAGAACATTTTTGTATTTCTCTATTTATTTTTTAATATTTTTTTTTCTCGGGTTTCATCATTTTCTTCATATTTCTTCTTTACCTTTTTTGTTGTTTAATATTTTGCTGTAATATTTTACTCATGCAACACACACAACACAATTTTCACTTCCTACCTTTCACAATTTTATGGATCCTTATCCTTAATGGAGAGGTCCCTGTTCGGGCGCCAGTTAAGTCCTTGGCAGGACATGTGGGGAGCCTCGCCATAGTCTCAGTTACTATGGCGAGGCTATGTCCCCGACTTATACCTATTCATCCTATTCTTTCCTCTGAACGATTCTTGAGTCGGTGCTTTGAGTCCCAATGGTCCCAATGATTCGGATTCGGAAGTTAGCAAGTTAACGTTATAATAATTGTTTTATTGAATAGGTTCGAGTAAAATGGGTGGATCAGTAATTATAAAGTGATCTAAGTTAGTTCGCCGTCCAATTGCTTCTGCCGTCTTCCAGAGTCGCTGTCTGGCCTTCAGCCCTCGGTAGGTGGCCGTTCCATTGGCGCCGGCCGATGTCGGCGTCGGCAGCGCTGCAGTACTGACCTTGGGGAGCGGGGGAACGGTTGGGTCGGACGGTCAGCCCTCCACTGTTAACTTGTATGTAGGCAAAACCAAATAACCCGGACGATAACCCATCGTCCGACAGCTCGCTTCGGCTAAGAGATGCTGACCTATCATCAAGCCGACGCTAATTAATTGCGTATGACGAATGGCCACCCAGGCAGCGTACCAACTCCAGGGTAGCTCTGGGTGGTTTGACCGGAGGCTCGTTGCCTACCGACTGGTCGGTAACACGCGCGAGTTACAATAGGTGTTTCGTGGTAGAGTGGATAGGTATACAGGTGTCCCAAGTAACAAGGTGAAACAAGTATGTATAAGATTTAAATAAAGTCTTTGCAAGTCGAAATCAGAGTGTTTTATTATATGATTCGGTTGGCTTCGCTAAGGCCGGCCCATACCCTAAGAAATGCTGTGTAAGCATTTCTGTACAAAGGTTTCTATATGTGTGTGGTTGTCTGTATGTGTCGATATGCTGAGTGCAATGCTCTATATATCCAGCTAAGTCAGGCCGGATGTCGATGTGCCGACTAGCTGAATTTCGTGATGCCGGTGGAGTGGGGAGCACTGCCGGTAACTCCTCCCCCCCCCCCCCCAGATTGGAGCGACGTCCATAAGGAAGGGATGGTCGCCGTGACAACAGGAGAAACTTCCCGGGGTTGGGTCCATATGATGGTCTTGGATTTCCACCATGTGATGATCAGGGCCAGTGCTAATAGTCCGGTTATGCTGTCTTTTCCGTTGAATATAAATATATAACCTTTTTCCGGTTCAAATATATCTGTTGTTTCGTCGAATTCTTGCACGTCGCAGGTTTCTGGGCTTATTTTATTCAGTAAACTGTTTAAGTATTTTTGTGTTACCGAATGTATGGTTGTGTCTTTCGTTTTTTTACAGAACATTGTTTTGTTAATCATCATGCATTTAGAATTGAATTCTTTGTTGGACTCTTTATTGTGAGCCACGAAATTTGGTGCTTTTATGAATTGATTGCTTTTGTTGGGTAGCGGTACTATTTTGTAGAATTGGTATTGATTTTTTTCAAAGATTGGTAACTTAAGATTAAATACAATGTGTTTGTTTCTTACCATAGTTTGTAGTCGAACAATCGAAAGGATATCTTCTTCTAGGGGTAAGTTTATTTGTTGTGTTGAATATATGTTTCTTATTTTCTCTATTTCGTGTTTGTCGAATATAAATCTAGGGATAATGTATGCTCTTGCAAATACAAGGCTTTCTGCGATATTCTAAATTAAATTGTTTAAGACATCTATATTAAATGATATTCTGTTTAGGTATTGGAGGGTTCGTAAGTTACTGTTTTCATTATTCATTTCTTTAAATATAGAATTTTGTAGATTTTTAAAGAAATATTTAATGTTTTGTTGTTCTTTGTTGATATGATTCGTGATATTCGTGATCCTGATTAAGTAATATTGTTTAGCTTGGATTTGAGATTATTCATTTTCATTTTAAGGATTTCTACTGGCGGTTTAAGTATTGCGGCTATGTCTAGGTTGTTTATTGTCTCCTCTAGTATTAAGGTGCAGTTTTGGTATTCCTCTATATTGATGACGTGAGTGATTGATTTGTGATTGTGCTTCATGTCGGCTTACGCTAGGTGAATGGTTGCCAATGGCTGTGAACCATTGATTTCATGAATGTGGATATAAGCTTTTACAAGCATCAGCCTGAAGGAAGAAAGGAGTAAAGGGAAAAGAGTGTGATTGAGATGATTGGTGAACTGAATCAGTTTCGTTTGGTGAGTTTACTTGACCCTACTCGTTTACTGCACTTGTACAATTCCTTTCTAATCTTCTTATTTTGGCTTTGTGAAGTTTCTGTACTTTAGTGGTTGTAAAAGTCGTGTGTTTGTTTGTAATTACTTTATGTTTTGTAAATCTCGGAGTTATTTTGTTCCTCCTGTTTTCTTTACGAAATACTGTGTCTCCTTGATTTAAAGATACTGGTTCGGTGCTGTCTTGATTTAGTTTACCTATTCTTGTTTGTGCTGTTTTATTAAGGATTTGTTCTATTTGTGGATATAGTTCTTGTTGGTATTCATTTAATTTTTGTAGGTAGTCGTGACTGTCATTGAAATGTATTGTTTTCTCAAAAATGTGTGTCCGTCCTGTGAATAGTTT
Organism: Drosophila bocki; assembly: GCA_008042715.1. Classification (NCBI taxonomy): domain Eukaryota; kingdom Metazoa; phylum Arthropoda; class Insecta; order Diptera; family Drosophilidae; genus Drosophila; species Drosophila bocki. The sequence continues at coordinate 4,420 of VNJY01004975.1, read as the reverse complement.
AAACGGGGTTAGATTAGTAGTTGAGTGAATTGCTTTGTTGTAAGTCATTACTGTCTCTGTAATAATTTTCTCGTGGTCTAGGGTTAAACGTTGCTCTTTTCTGGTTGTTAAGATTATTCGAAAAATTTCTGTGAGAGTGGAGTAAAGGCGTTCGACTGGGGAGTTATTCGATGGTTGTTGGAACGAAGTAACGTGGGGAGTAATATTGTATTGGGTAAGAAAATCCTGAAACATACCTCCTGAAAATTCTGCACCCTGATCACAAACCATTTTTGAGGGGATGCCGAATTGGGAGAAGAATGTTTTTAAGGTTTTAATTACGCAAATGGTATTCCTATTGGTTAGAATGTAAGCTTGGTCGAATTTAGAAAACTTGTCTAATACAGTAATATACAGGTTATGGTTGATGGTGTAAATATCGATATGAATTATATCTAAAGGTATTTTTGGAGTTCCCGTTAACTGGAATGACACTTTAGGTGGGTTTCTATCATATTTCAACGTCAAGCAGATGTCGCATTCTTTTATAATTTGCGAAACTTTCCTCTTGAGGTAAGGAAAGTATATTTCCCTTTTTAAATGCTGATTGTTGTTAATGTGGTATTGCAAGCTTCTGGTATTTTGGTCGTTTTCATCTTGGATATCCTCTATTAGGGTTAGGCAACGGATGATTTTATAAAGGTTATTTTCTGAGAAGTGTGTACTAAAAGCTTCTTGAATTATAACGAAGATTGTATCTGTAGCGAGTATCGCGTAGGTCTTGTTGGGTTTTAGTATCGTCGCTAGTGATCGACTAACTGTTTCTAAATCGAAATTTGGTTCGACGATAGTTCTACGTATTTTGTTTGTAAAGGGGACTGATGTTGTTAAAGAAGAGGGTCCTGTTTTGAAAATGGTTTGAATATTGTACATATTTAAAGGCTGGGAAGATACTTGTATTACTGTCGATTCTTCTATTAGGTTGAGGTTGGGTTCAATTCTACTGAGGGCATCTGCTACTACATTTTGAGAGCCTTTTTTATAAGCTATCTCGAAGTCGTAGGAAGCTAGTGTTGTTTTCCATTGAAGGAATTTCGAAGTTTGGCTGTTAAGATTTTGTAAGGGGTTTGTGGTCGGTAATTATTTTGAATTTTCTGCCAAACAAGTAGGGCCTAAAGTGTCCGAGTGCCCAAATAATAGTTAACATTTCCTTCTCTATAGTAGAGTACCTGGTTTCGGTATCTGATAGAGTTCTACTGGCAAAGGACACAGGTTTGTCATTGTTTTCTGGTCCTTGTGAGAGTACTGCTCCTATGGCAAGGTCTAGCGTCTGTTGTGAGTGTGAATTGTTTTTCGAAGTCTGGATATTGTAAAATTGGTTCGTTACAAAGTAGTGTTTTGGAGAGTTCGAATGGTTTTGTAAATTCTTCATCTATTATGACGGCTTTTTTACCTTTCAACTATTGGGTCATTGGTTTTGTTAATTTATCGAAATCTTTTATGAATTTCCTGTAGTATCCTAATAATCCTAATTTTTTTTGAGTTTTTAGGATAAGGTAAATTTTTGATGGCCTCTATTTTATTGGGATTTGGCTTCACTCCGTCTTGAGTGACAATATGCCCAAGGAACTCGATTTCTTTGTGTAAAAAGTTGCATTTAGACGGTTGCATCTTAAGATTTGCTTTTTCGAATTTTTTGGAATACAGCTTTTAGGTGAGCAATGTGTTCCGCTAACGATTGGGAGAATATTATGATGTCATCTAAATACACTAAACAGATATTGCCAACAAATTCGCCAAGGACGTTGTCCATGACTCTTTGGAATGTGGCTGGGGCGTTTTTTAGCCCGAAAGGCATTCTTGTGAATTCATAATGGCCATTTTCGACCGAGAATGCTGTTATTGGTGTATCATTCGGGTCTATCTCTATTTGATGAAATCCGCTAGCGAGGTCGAGGGTTGTAAAATATTTTGTTTTGCCTATTTTATCTAAAATGTCATTAATGTTTGGTATAGGATATTTATCTGACATTGTTTTGTCGTTAAGTTTGCGGATTTCTATGACTAGTCTCCATTTCTGGTTTCCGTCATTATCGACCTTTTTGGGAACTATCCACACTGGTGAGCGCCAGGGGAAATGGCTATTTTTGATAATTTTTTCATCAAGCATTTTGTTAATCTGCCTGCGTACCTCTTCTTTGTGTACGAAAGGGTATCGATAAGATTTTGTATTAATTGGGATTGAATCTGTCCTTTGGATATTGTGTTTGACGACGCACAGCAGCGCCTTTTCTCATTTAGCGTAGCAAAAATCATATCTTTTGAACCAAATAAGGTAATCGAATAATTTAAACGGCATTGGACAGGTAATTGTTGTAAAATGTATATATGTACTGCATAATGTACCACGCCCACAACTACGCCTTTTTAAAGGGTATCAAAATGAAAAAATAAGTTTTTTTATTGAAAACCATTTTAAAAAAATATTTTTTATTTAATTTTTTATGTTTATTTTTATGTATTTGCTCAAATAAAAATAATTTGAAAACTGAAAAAAAAAAATTTTTTAATTCGAAATTTAATCGCCACGCGCTACAGTTAGTATATTTTTTGGAATGTATGAAATTGTGTCGGTATTTTGGTATACTTAACCCTGAGTAGTTTTGGTTTATGTCGTTGCATTTTCGCAGACGCAGTTCGACGCAGCCGATGAAAGTTAATTCTGGTCCAGGAAAGATCCACGTAACTTGTAGACATAGTGTAATCGGTGGCTTTCATCGGCTTCAGAAGTTATAGACCACTTTAGGCAGTAAAAGGTGAAAAAAATTGACACCTGGCAGGTAGCGATTTACCTGTACATGCCCAAGCCAAAGTGCCGGTTTTTTGGGTTCTTTAATAGTTAATTAATGTATCTATCATTTAAAGTAAAAACCATGACCATTGGTTTTATAGTTTTTGTGTAATATTACCTGAAAATCGAAAGATATGAGCATTCAAAGTTGAACTTTCTTTTGTTTTTTTCATCATACCAAAAAAAAGTAGGTAAAATGGTCGACTTTCAGGTAATATTACACAAAAACCATAAAACCAATGGTCATGGTTTTTACTTTAAATTATAGATACATTCATAAACTGTTAATTAACCAAAAAAAAAAACGGCACTTTGGTTTGGGCTTGTACAGGTAAATCGCTACCTGCCAGGTATCCATTTTTTTCACCTTTTTCTGACTAAAGTAGTCTATAACTTCTGAAGCCGATGAAAGCCACCGACTACACTATGTCTACAAGTTACGTGGATTTTTCCTGGACCAGAATTAACTTTCATCGGCTGCGTCGAGCTGCGTCTGCGAAAATGCAACGACATAAACCAAAGCTACTCATGGTGAAATATACCAAAATACCGACACAATTTCATACATTCCAAGAAATATACTAACTGTAGCGCGTGGCGGTTACACTTTGAATTAAAAAAAAAATTTTTTTTCAGTTTTCAAATTATTTTTATTTGAGCAAATACATAAAAATAAACATAAAAAATTAAATAACAAATATTTTTAAAAAATTTTTTTCATTGAAAAAAAATTATTTTTTCACTTTGATCCCCTTTAAAAAGGCGTATATGTGGGCGTGGTACTTTATGCAGTACATATATACATTTTACAACAATTACCTGTCCAATGCCGTTTAAATTATTCGATTATCTTATTTGGTTCAAAAGATATGATTTTTGCAACGCTAAATGAGAAAAGGCGCTACTGTGCGCCGTTACACAGTGTGGTCTAACTGATAAGGGCTTGATGGGAAAGGGGATTGGAATATAGAAGAAGGGGAAGGGGAAGGTGGTCACCAGAGCAATTGGCGCAGTTAATTTTCGTGCATTTATTTGGGATATGAGGGAGAAGAGCACATTTAAAGCAGCGGGGAAAGTTTTTTTTTATACCCTTGCAGGGTATTATAATTTCAGTCAGAAGTTTGCAACGCAGTGAAGGAGACGTTTCCGACCCTATAAAGTATATATATTCTTGATAAGCATCAACAGCCGAGTCGATCTAGCCATGTCCGTCTGTCCGTCTGTCCGTCTGTCTGTCTGTCTGTCTGTCTGTCTGTCTGTCTGTTTCTACGCAAACTAGTCCCTCAGTTTTAAAACTATCTGAATGAAACTTTGCATATAGTCTTCTATATGCTCTCACTGCTATATATGTCGGAACGGGCCGGATCGGACGACTATATCATATAGCTGCCATACAAATGTTCGATATATTTTTAGAAAAAAATTTATAACTATGCTGTTTTTCAACATTTTTGCACCATTTTTTAGATATTGCCATTTTATATTATTTTAGAATTTTTGTAAAAATTTTATGAAAATCGGACGACTATATGATATAGCTGCCATAGGAACGATCGAGAAATAAATAGGAAAAAAATTATAGCTTCGTTG
>VNJY01004974.1:0-124804 GCA_008042715.1 Drosophila bocki | reverse complement strand
GCCGGCATCTGGGCATCGCTGGCGGCCTTGGCGTCCTGTGCCGCCTTCTGGGCAATACTCGAGGCCTTTTGCTTGGGATCGGAGAGGTTTAGGCCGCATTTTTCATTTTTGCCCGAGCAACTGCCGGCTAAATCCATGCCCGACCCAATTTCATTGTCACATCCTGATCCTCCAGGGTTGCCTCCGCCCCCGCCCCCGCTTCCGCCGCAGCTACCACCACCAACATCGCCACCTGAGCCACCACCTCCAATTGCGTCACTGTAGAAGTTGAGGTCTCCGAAGAATTCGTCATTCAGTATTGGGTCGTAGGTCCCGAGGATTAGGGGAACCACGTGCACGAAAAACAACAAAAACAAAAGTTTTGGAACAAGCATTTTTTTTTTGTATTTTTTGCTATCGAAAAATAGGGATTACTTTTTTGAACACCGACACTGTACGAGAAATCTGATCGACTGAGAATGGGAGCTCTGCTTGGGCCTGACAAGGATTGCAAACTTATGTGATCTCTGATTCAGTTTTTCGTTGATTTACTTGCCTACTTGATGTAATATATTTCTATGTAATCTAAATACAATATTATACCTAAGTGTCTTGTAATTTCAGTCAGAAGATTGTAAAATAGTGAAGAAGTCATTCCAATCATATATATTCTTGATAATTATGAAAATGGATTGAAAATCCTTGCTATAAAGTCAAGACTTCTCGAATTGTGTATATGAAATAATATTAATAATACATTTTTATCACTTACTTTCACCGGTGTTCGAGGGTTCCAGCGTCCACAGCTGCTTCTTCTTCAGACTGGCGCCATTGGCATTGAGCTTAAACCCAAAGGTCTCAGCGGTCATGTACTTGTGCTGACCATTAATCACACCAATGGTCCACCAACCCTTTTGTTGATTCTGTGAGATGATGTCCCCATTGCTGTGGCCCAGCTCGCAGCCCTGGCCGTTCATGGTGCTAATGGGAGCAATCTTGGGGCTGTTTTCCGGACACCGGCTTCTTTTGTTTTTAAAAAAATCTGGAAAAAATAAAAATAAAATAAAATATTGAGATGAGTGAGATATGTGAAATAATGAAATTGCTTAGATTATTTATTTAAAACTTATTTTTTTATGTTTTACTTGGCTAAAAATAAATATAATCCTCGGGTATTACACAGATTATGCATTTAATTATGTAAAACTATACGCTTGATTGATGAACACTTGGTCATGGCCAAGAGAAGGCGAGGCGAGGATAAAAAAGACTCAAGACTGAAGACTCAAGATTCAAGACTTGAAGACTTAAGACTCAAGATTCAAGACTAAAAACTGCGTGCAAGATTTATGTGGAGACGGGACTGAAAGACGGCCTGTCAGACGGGGTCTTCTCTCTCCACTGGATGCTCCTCCTCCTCCTGCTCTGTCTGCTGTTTGCATGCTGAGTAGCCAAGCAGTGGGTTATACTTTATCCATACCCAGACGCTCTCTCTCTCTCTCTGTCTGTGACACAACAGGAAATGCAGATAACATTTGCATTACATGGCGACACATGTCGCAGATCCTCCCAGCTGCAGGCTCTCCTCTGTCTTTGTCGTTTTTTTTTTCGAGCTCCAATAAATTTCAACTCAACAGGCAGCAGTCAGGCTGTCAAAGCATCGATGACACTTCTATCGGGCTGCGCCATCGATAACTGCAGCGATAGATTTGTAGCAGGTGCTTTGGCTTGCATTTTTTTTTTTTTTTTTTTGGCCACACCTATAGGCCAGGCATTCCTTCTAAAGGCTGTGGTCATTAATTAGTGGCTAAAAATGAGCAATTGGGTTGCCAAGTTGAAACACTTGGCTTTTGGCTTGAGAAAACAGCTGTTTTTTGAAACCTTAAAAGTTGTTTTTTAAGAGATCAATGTTGCTGTTTGTGTTTTTTTTATCGAAAATAAAACAGACCTTTAGCTTTAAATAGCTCTACTAAACTATTAAAAAAAAAACTTCCAAGAACTTTTATATTAAGATTTTTAAATTAAAAAAAAAAAAATAATAAGAAAACACATTTTTGTTTATAATAATATGTGTAATAACTAAAATAATAATTTTATTATTTTCATTGTATTGTTTAAATAATATTTTTATCTTAGATTTATTTATATAGCCATTATATTCTGTAAATACTCCCCATTCATGTGTATCGATTATAAATCTATTTTGGTTTATAAAAACTGAATATTATGTTTATAATATTATTTGAGTAATTAATATATATATAATTATATTATAAACATCTTTAATTTGTTTATAGAAACAAGAAAGGAAGCTAACTTCGGCACGCCGAAGTTTGTATACCCTTGCAGATATTATTTCATTACATTTTACCTATACTTATTATGTTAAGAGTTTGACAGTTACAGTTTTACATTCCCAGTTTTACATTTTCTCTACATCTACCGATCGGTTTATATGGCAGCTATATGATATAGTTGTCCGATTTTCATAAAATTTATACCAAAATTCTGAAAAGTAAGTAAAGTAAGCTTATATCTCAGAGTAGATAAAAATAGGTTGAAAAACAACGAAGTTATAATTTTTTTTCTATTAATTTCCCGATTGTTCCTATGACAGCTATAAGATATAGTCGTCCGATTTTCATAAAATTTTTACCGAAATTCTTAAATAATATAAAATGGGCATATCTGAAAACTGGTGCAAAAATGTTGATAAACAGCCAAGTTAAAATTTTTTTTCTAAAAATTTATCGATCATTTGTATGGGAGCTATATGATATAGTCGTCCGATCCGGCATATATAGCAGTGAGAGTATATAGAAGACTATATGCAAAGTTTCATTCAGATAGCTTTAAAACTGAGGGACTAGTTTGCGTAGAAAAGGACAGACGGACGGACAGACGGACGGACGGACGGACAGACGGACATGGCTAGATCGACTCGGCTGTTGATGCTGATCAAGAATATATATACTTTATAGGGTCGGAAACGTCTCCTTCACTGCGTTGCAAACTTCTGACTGAAATTATAATACCCTACAAGGGTATAAAAATAATAATCAATAGTTTTTAAAGAATAAAACAAAAAAAATATAAAAAATCGATAATTAGAATATTATCATTTCCAGAATATAATTTAAATCTGGGAATTATATGTATAAAAATTCTGCCAGCACAAGAAAGTAAAGTTAAAAAAAAAATCCATTTTCAGTAAAACTTTCTTAATAATAAATAGTTAACAAGCTGAAATAACAAAAGATTTCCGCGATTAATTTTCAACTGTTAACAACCGATATTCAGTCTGCATTTAGTATTATTTTTGCAGCTGCAGCCAAAATAATAATAAAAATAGGCACAGACAAAGAATCGGTAACAATAACCAGAACAAGAACCACTCATTAGCGTGACGCGTGCCTGCTAATCAGAGCTTATGAATCGCCGGGCCCCGGATGAGTCAACAACTTCCATAAAAAGGCAGCAGCTAGTAACGCCAAACATAAATTAAGAATGTCGAGAGAGAAAACTTAAATAAATAATAAAACAAAAAAGCAACAGAGGGGAGTAAGAAGGAAGGCAGAAAGAGACACCCAAAGTGTGTGTATGTTGTGTGTGGAGTTTCCAGGGGAAAATTAAAGGGGTGCTGATGAGCCTGGGTTGGATTTTGCATTCTAATTTCTCAAAAAGGCAAACAGCACAAAGGGGCGATAAACGGCGAAAGAAGACAAAAGCGTGACAGCGACTCCAATGTTTCCATTTTTTTTTTTTTTATTATTTCTAGGCGTTGGCTCCTGGACGAACCACAAATAAAAAAAAAATACAAACAATAAGGCAGAAAGAAAAGCCAGGGCCTGGGCGTTGGCTTAAAAGCAAATCGCAGATGGCAGATTAACATCAAATGGTAATGGAAATAAAGTAGGAAAAACGAAATGAAATGTTCCACATATAAAGAAAAATTATATAGTAGTAAGTAAATGTAGTAAACCTCTATGTTTTATCTCCTGAAAAAAGCAATTTTGGTAATTGAAAACCCCATCCATTAATGGGGAAAAGATTTCATTTTACTTATTAAATTAATTTAAGTAATGAAAGCCTAGGACTACATAGTAAAATAATATCTTTCAGATCTTTCCTTTTTTATTATTAATTTAATTCAGGTAATGAAACTCTAGAAAATATTGCATGCATTGTTCAGATAACCAAGGAAAGATATACCCGTATAGATTTGACTTAAACTTAATGGTTTTAGGAACTTAGTAAATTTATAAAAAATATATATTTCTCAGATTATTTATAAATATAAATTATTTATTAGTTAATACCTTAAATTTCATAATTAACAGCAACCCATTCAAATTACAAATAATTTAAAATTGTTTTCTGTGCCTCTTGGCCAATTGCGGGATTATCTTATGGATTTTTCAGAGTCAACGCTCGCTATATGTGCTGCCTCGTCAGCTTAAAGCCAAAGCACTTGCTCTTCGCTCTCCTCTCCACCTTTTCGTCATTTGTTTTCAAGCTAAAATGCAATTCGATAGGCGAAAATGTTTGAACAAGTTCGCTGGAAAAATTAATTGTGGCCGTTTAAGCAACCGATTTGCACACTCTTGAGCCAAACGCAAATCATAATTAATTATGCAAACGGGTTTTGGGGTTTGGTTTTTCCTGCCAGCTGTGTGTGTTTTGGACGTTTTTCTTTTTCTTTTTTTTAAAAACCCCCAGGGGTCAGAGAGTTGGAAAAGATTCGTCCTCAAACAATTAGACAGAGAGCAAAATGTTGACCAGGGGCAAACACACAGCACAGTTAGGCACCGTTGTTGCAGTTGCAGCAACCTCATCATCCTCATCATCATTAGGCTATATATCTATAGAAAAAGCCATATAGCTTTCGTATTATCATCATTATCAAGCTGCAAAAGCAGCGCCAATTACTGCAAATGGAGTGCCGGGCATCGCCAAGCGGAACAAATGCAGTCCAACATCTAACCGAACATCCACATCCACCAAGGCACATCCATGTTCGTGTCCATCCCGAGTTGCGATGCCAACAGAAGGCCCAGAAGCTGTAGCTGTTGCCAAGTGCCTCCGATTCGGCCTTTGTCTGCCGTTCTGGCCTTTTGCTTTTTGCTACCCTGCCCTGCCTTTTGGTGGAGAGTATTTTAAGCTTCAAGGTCAGACTTGATACAACAATTTTTTAAGCTTGAAAGAAATCCAGCCTAACTAAATAATAACAAAGAATTAGTTATAAATAATAAATATATAATAAATAATGAATTAATAAATAAATATTAAATTAAAAAAAAAAAAATTCACTCCCTTGACACTATAATTCTCAACTAGTTCTAGCATCTTCCGAGTGATAACCCAGTTGAATGTTGAGGTCGACCCTATGAACCATTTATATTCTTGATCAGCATCAACAATTTCATGTTTACTTGTTCTTTAATTTTTAGCACAATGTATTTTAAGGCCGTAGTATATAATTTTACCAAGTTTCAGCTCATGGCTATACAGCATTACAATAATAGACAAGAGAGGTATTTTCTAGGGTATTTGAACCTCGATTTTGAGACCTGTCTTGTTTTTCTTGTCTGCTCATTATTATGCTGCTGCTGTTGCTTCTTCTTGTTGCTCTGCTCGCAAATCAATTAAATTACACTATCAATATCGGCGATTGAATGTCGCCTGCATATACACATATATATGTGAATACATACATATATATATATATATATATATATATATAGATGCTAGTATATGTTGTATCTTGGCCTTTATCTGTGCTTTGATGTGTGTGTCAGTGTGTGTGGCATTATTAAAACGCAATCTAATTAAATGAAATTGCACACGCACACACCACCCTGAGTGTGTGTGTTTGTGTGCGAGTATGTGCTTTTAGCAAATTACGAAAATGTAAAATATGATGGAAGCTTTATCGCATCCAACGCGCACCTTTCACCAATTGACGTGTCTCTACGCCTTCTCTTCACTCTCCTAGTCTCCCTCCTCCTCCTCCCCTCTGTTGTTTTTTTTTCCTCTTGCTCTCTCCTTTCTCCGCTACCTCTGCCTCTACCTCCTCCACCTCTCCTTTTTGACGCCCAACCTGCTTTTATTTTGCGTGTGTTTCGCTCTCATGCGTGGCTTGTGTTGGCTTGTTAATGATAACGGTAAAGTTAGCCAGCAGCAGCAATAGCTGCTAGCTGTTGACTGACTGATAAACGCAGTCGCATCTAAACAATGCGAACACAGATCGCGCATCCCAGCTTCAACTACAGCTGCAAGTTTCCAGTGCAGCTGTTTCAATTCTTTACATTTTCAGCTCTTCGTTTGCTCTTCTTTTAATTTGTCTGTTAATTATTTTGGTTTAAAAAAAAGTACTATGGTTATTTAATTAAAAATTTAGGGAAAATAAGTACTGCTGAAGACCCTGTCAAGGTCAGAAACAGATGTCTATTTAAACCTTAGACTTTGGTTCCTTTCTTTCAGTTATTAGCTTTTCCATCGGAAGATTTTATAACCAACTCAAATTCCTATGCCTTACGTTGTTTCATAATATACAATTAACTTTATTTCTAAATTACAAAGTCCCTCACAAAATGTGCATTGCATAAAGTTTATTTAATCTCTTTTTCAACGAACAAAAAATACCCCAACAAGGCAAAGAGTTATAAGCTGAATTTATATTGTACTTGAAGCTGTCACAATTAGTGTGTTTGTTGCATAAATGAAAGAAGCAGCTTAAATTCATTCAGTTGAGGTGCAAAAGGTGCAAAAGCAACTAATGAGAGTTTAACGAGGGAGACAGAGTGCGGCGACTCCCCTGGGTCTTTTTGCTTTTTTACCAGGCCATTATTATTTTTTGAGCGCAATAAATCAGCGACAATAAACGAGGGGCCAGCAGACATCGATTGTGCGACTGCGATTGTGAATTTTCTTTAGTCTTCTTTCTTTTTTATATATATTTGCAGCTCTTTTATAACATTTAATCGTAGAAATATGCTGCAGCATACGGTATATTTTACTGTAATGCACGGCAAATGGAGCACCAGCGTCAGCAGCGGCGTTCTAAAAATACAGATACAAAGATACTGAGATACACCTAACGAGACGATGGCGAAGCCTCTCTTCTGAGCGAAAAGAAATGGAAGTGGCAATAGAATCATTGCTACAGTTAACGATGTGCTCATGTCACTCCACCTGTCCCTGTTGCACCTTCTTTCGTCAGTCAGGTCCCCGTCTCCAGCGTCTCTCGCTCTCTCTCGTAGTGTCTTCTGACGCACGCGCGCACGCGCTCTCAAGCGTTGCACATTGTGATCGTGTGTGAGTGAGAGCGGAGCGGAGTGGGGCAGAGTGGGGCAGAGTGTTCGTGACGCTACTTTTATGGCTGTCAAGAATGCGGCGCAAGAAACTCAAGGAGCCAGGCGAGAAAGAGAAAAGCTTAATACTCTTTTAAAAGCCCTTACAACCTCAAGGAAATTTGGGAAATATCCTTTCCTCATTTGGTATTATGTTTAAATTTGGTATATGCCTATTAAATTATACAAAATTTATATAAACTTTATTAAATTCACAATCGAAGAAATCATAAAGTAAAATATTTAAACTAAATATATGATATAAGGGAACCCATTAGGGGAATTCAGGGAATATCCTTTTCTTATTTGCAATTCAGTTGAAATTTTTTATATGGTAATTAAAATAAATGTATATTTTTATTAAATTAATCCCCAAGTTAAAATATTATCACTAAGGAAAAACTTCAATTTTCACAGAATTTTGTTTAAGATATTAAATTGAGTTAGGTCAGTTATATTGTAACAATTCATGATACATGAATTTTGAATTAGCTTTTAAAATGCATATTCAATTGAAAATTTATAAACCTGGATACTTAATCCTTTTTTTTTTTTTGTAATAAATACCATTTGCCACTCTCCAAAGACAGGTGTTAATTGTTGGCATCCCCCAAAACAATAATCAAGGCTTAAGGAAAAGTTTTGGGGAATGTTAATACGCGGGTGATGATGAAAGTCAGTTTTCCGTTGGAAAACCTCCTCTGGCTTTAGGGTATATATGTATGTATGTACATTCATCCCAATGCCAGTGCCTCGAAAATGTGAATTGTGGCCAGGGTATTATAGTGGGGAGATGCAAAAGCATTTACACACACTCTTGAGCTTGATGAGTTGCCTTCGGGGCCTGTGTTATTTATAAAACATTTTGCGGTTGTTTATTGTTTTTCTTTTTTTTTTTTTTTAGTCAGACAAAACAAAAGGAAAACAACTTTCTTCGATGGTGTTTTGGCAGTGAATTTACATGCTAAGATGCTACTCTGGCCTTTCAAAAGATGTTTGATTATTTTGCAGTTATACATATATACTGGCAAATGGCTATATAGAATCGATTATGGCCATGGCCAGTTAGGATAATTGCGGACACGATGATGTTGTTGTGTTGGCAAATTGTTACATATCCATAATGAAGCCTTACCGGGGCAGAGACCGAAACCACAATTCAATTAACAATGAAATCAAGCGATCTCTGGTCGATCGAACGTCTATAACCGGCATTGGATCGATCGTTTGTCACGGCAGCCAAAGCCGTAAAGCCGCCACTCAACTAAAATCGACTCAACTCAGCGGGTCACCTTTCCAATTGTTTTATAATTACCAACCGCAAGCCAAAGCTTTTCTTTCTTTCCTCTCTTCTTTACTTTAGTTTTTAGTTGGTAATTTTTTTTTTTGCATTTTTAGAAAGCGCCAAAACAAGTGCAGCAATCAATTATTACGATGATGATGGCTTCGTAAGAAAAACAAAAAAAAAGTAAAAGTCTATAGTTGAAAATTTGTAAATATTTTGCTTGGCCAAAAATAAAAAGAAAACCGTTAGAACAGCAGCAACTCCACAAAAAAAGACCGATATTGTCATGCAAATTGGATGTTGGGTTTGATGATGGCAAACGGAATCCCCAACGGCGCTACCCAAAAATAACAACAAACTCATCTTGGTCTTTACGATGTCTGCACGGCACGAAAAAGAAATAAAAAAATAAAATATATACAAAATTTCGATCCATATTTGGTTAGGAGGAATTTTACCGTTTCCTATTCCCAATTAAATAGAAGCTGCTTTTATTTTACTTTATGATTTTGGCATATTTTTTCATTAAGTTTAAGAGGGTTTTATATTGGCCTAATTTAAATATTCCTAATTTGTGAAAATTATCAGGAATTCGATTAATTTAAGTATTCCTAATTTGTGTATAATGCCAGGAAAGAGCATTAGACACAAAGGTTAACTTGGCAATACAAAAAATTAATTAAAAGCTGCTTTTTATTTATAAACGATTTATAAACGAAATATATTTTATAGTAATAATTAAATTTATTAAAATATATCTTATCTTCTCTGAAGATAAGCTTTCAAGTAAACTTATATTTTTGAGTTTCCAGCCACTTTTCGCTGACGGATCTAGTTGCTGAATTTGTACTTGGGAATTATAAATGAAATTTCTGCACATTTACACTTAACATTTGCAGTAACAGAAATTCTCTTAACCCTAGACGGTCATGCTTCGTCGATTCGACGACGCAAAATCACAAAAGATCGAAAAATGAAAAAAAGGCTGTTTTTTATTTTTAGTTTTTAAGTATATTCTTAATATGAGAATGAATTATTATTTCTCATTTTGAACAGTTAAAATGATGAATTAAACGCTGTAAAAATTTTTGTTACAATATTTGTTTGTTTTTTATCATTTATACTTATTTTAAAATTGGCGTCGTCGATTCGACGAAGCATAACCTTAACGTAGGAAAAATAAGCATGACCGTCTAGGGTTAAAGAAAAATCATTTTGTTGCAGATTAAAAAATAAACATTATATTTGTAATGCCAAATGTAATCTCTAGATATTTTTTCACCGTGTAGTCCATATGAACCGATTGACTCCACTGCAATTTACAGTTGAGCGACAAGACGACGAACGGCAATCAAAAAATCAAAATCAATAATGAAATGGAGTGATTTCAAATAGAGAAATCAATGAAAGCCACCGAAAAAAAGCCCGGTACCAAACTGAAAACTGAACGAAACAAGAGAGACAAAACGGTTTCGGGTTTTTGCTTTCTTTCTTTCATTTTGTTGTATCTTTCTTTCTTTTTTGGATTACGACGAGGGAGAAATACAACAGAAAATAAACTAAAGAGGGGGATGGTCTGGCCTGCAATTAAGTGGAGTTTTGGTTTATTGAACGCATCTATCTGTATGGAAACATCTGTGCAGCAGATACAAATATATAACCAAGTATCTGAGGCAAAACAGCTAACGGTCTATGCCGCTGTGTGTTGTGGCAACACTGAAATTACCGCTGCTGTGCTCTCGGCGAAGCAGGTAAAATGATTTATGTGCCAATTATGTGGACGCCGACAGCACAGAGAGCGCGGGAAAGTCGACGGGAAAATCTTCAGAGCGGAGGAAAATCAGTGCCTGCCTACCTCCCCCCACCCAGCAGCTCCACATGCACATTAATAATTTGTTCGCATTTTCAATACATAATAACAATGCGCATAAATATCGTGGAACCGAAGCAAATTGCATAGGCCAGCACCAGATGCCCCGGGCAAAAAAAATAAAAAAGAAGATATATATATATATATAAATGTATGCTGGATCAATATTTTGCCATCTTTTTCGCAAAAGAATGCTGGGACCAATCGATTCACAGGAATCTCTTGCAAAAAGGGGGCTGCAACCATTCAATTCTAATTTATTATTATTATTACCATGCATTATTCCAAGTCAAGTGCCGCTGCTCTTCGGGGGCTACATATTTTTTTTAAGGAATATATAAATGAAGAGTGCCATGTGCAGCAAGCACAGGTGATTTGATTTCGTTTTTAGCATTAAATTTATATTTATTAACTTGAAATTATGGCTAATAACTTAACATTTGGAATTTTATTCTTCTATAAAATATTTAATTTTTATAATATTTTTGGCTCATCAAAGGGTTCTCTTTTATTTTGTATTCTTTATTTATAATTAAATCTTCTAGCAGGTATTTTTAAAATTAATTTTTAAGCTGAAGAAATTAATATATTATTTAACATTTTAGGGCATAAATAAAACCAAGTTCATACATTAAAAACTCTACCTAATATACATTTTAAAAACATTTAAAGCTCCTGAATGAATTTATATATTTAATGCATGTTTTTAACTTATTTCAAAACCAAACCTAACAAAATAATTTGTTGTTTGTAAGTTCAAAATTTTCTTTGTAAATTTTAATGTTTATTTTGTGTAATTTTTTTGCTCTGTCTTAAATTGCTGGTAAATGGCACTGGTTTTTTTACTTAGAGGTGTCGCCACAAATTCATTTTGCTGCAATATTTTTTCGTTATTTTTTTTTTTTGTCTCTTGGAGGCGTATCCAATGGCGCATGCCACACAAGTGCAAGCTGCAGCAATATTGCTCTGCTGCTGATAAACTTGTTGCAGTTGCTTGCTGCAAAAACTGAACCATAAAAAAAATACAACAAAAACAACAAGCAACCAGATGCCAAAGATGTTTTTGGGTGAAGAGCAGCACCAGCAGCAGCCAGCAGCAGTAAGCCTGGAGACCACATTGCAACATTGAATCCGAATCAAATTCCCAGTACCAATACGAAGACGACTCCAACTGGTCCAGCTGGTTGTCAAGTAAGACATAAATGCCAGGTTTTTGGGCTCCCAGGTTAGTGTTTGATATTTAAACAGATTAAAAAGCAGCTTAACTTCATTCATATTTTGGGTAAAGGAAAGAATTTTCTATGGGAAATGTAACTGTGAAGTATACTCTTTCCTTTGATCAGCTTTCTTTTCCTAGGTAAATAGAGGGTTACGCTTAAATCTTTATAGAGAGTTATATATGTTTTAAAATTAAAAAAAAAAACACTTTCTAGCAGAATTTCCTAAATTTTAAATATATTCCCCTAATTTAATATTTAAATTTCAATTAAAACCCAAAAGAGTTCAATAACTCCGCTCAATTAAAGATAAACCATGACATTTAATTGTCGCCATTTATTGTCACTTGATTTCTTTTCCCCCATCCGGGATTTCAGTTGCAACATTGTGGCCTTTTGTTGATAATTCCCTCAGCAGCTCTTTTTATTTATAATTATGCATTATTTTTGGTTTATCGAACGGAAGCGCCCTGATATGTTTGATGATGCTGAAGTGAGTGAGAGAATGAGAGAAAGACAAAGGGGTGAGTGAACCCAAATGGGGAATATCATCGGCAGAAAATCAGAAAGGCAAGGCGGGACCACAAGAGCATATCAAATTTTTGTATTGTGAGGCAAAGGCTAGCTGGCAGGCAGGCAAGGAAGCAAGTGCAGTCACGACGACAGACGGGCGCCTCCGTAAATTTCCTCAGAGTCCAGATACCCAGAGATACCCCCGAACCGCAACGAGATCTCGAAATGCCATGCCCATTTGCATTGATAATGCCACAAGTCGGAGGGAGTCAACGCGGGCCATTGATATATGGCCCATAAGTGAGTTCGAAAAGGCAGAAAGGCGGCAGTGTGAATCACAAGTAGTTGGGAATATATATTGGGAAGGGTAAAGGGAGAGGAAGTGGGATAAAGACGGGTACGGGAACAGGAACAGGGAGTTGGACTGGGACTTGGACTGGGACTGGCACTGGTTCTATGGCCAGAGAGAGGGTTAAGTCAGGGCGTGCCGTTGAAAGCGAAACCAGTCAACAAGAAAAGCAGCAAACAAAAAAAAAGGAGTAACGAGGAGGAACAACACAATACGGGGACATGACTCAGCAGCCACAGCAACAGATAAAAAAAAAATATATATATATAAAAAGAAACCCAGAAAACTTGGAGGAACCAACAAAGCATCCAAGCAGAACTCCACAAACCCATGCCCCAAAGGGATTACTTTTATAGCTTCAAATCGGACAAAAGAAAGTGGGAATTAAATGTTTATAATTATAAGTAAAAATAAATAAATGCACAGCGATAATGAAAAGGAAGCTGTACTTGCAGATTACCCAAGAACCCCTTGTAAACCATTTCCCAAAGAAATACACTAGTTCTTAATTTTTATTTTAAGAATTATATCTCTTAAGGAAATGGTTTACAAGAGAATTGTTCTTATCGAGGTCTTCTTTATAAATGTATTTATATCTTAGTAAATTTAAGATAATATCCTATACATAAGCCCCTCTTTGAACCAATCGAACAAAGAAAATTGAGTTATATATGTATATATATGAGAAGGAGTAGTATTTGCAGAGTGAATATTTCCACAGGCGATATATGGAATGGTTGGTTGGTTGGATATATAAATAGCTTATCCACTGGCTGTACATTCCGTTCAACCCTAGACATATCCCCCACCCTCAACATCGTATATCCCAGCCAGTAAAGTGCGTAAAGTGCGTTCAAGGACAAGCGACAGCTGCAATTGATGACAGATAGAATGGGGGTTGGGGGTTGGATTCGGAGTAGTGAGGAGCGAGCTCTGGAGGCTACACAAGACGGGGGTGTAATGCGAGCATATGCAGCCGAAATCCGCAGAGAAGTACATAGGTACACACACCAATAAATAAGCGGATATAAACAGTTGAAGTCAAGAAAATGGTAATGTTTTATAATTAAAGAAATATAGTTCTATTCTTTGGGAAATTATATTTGATTCTTCTTAAAAGAAATATCTAAAAGGTTAGAAAGGTTATAATTTCTTTTGACTTTTCCTTCCAAATTCAATCAAAAAGTCTACCTTAAATTGTTGTCCCAGAAAAATATGTAAATATAAGCATTATAAATGGTAATTATAATTGTTTAAAGAAGCTTTAAAAATACAATAATACTTCTAATATAATTCACATTTTTTCATAGTCGTGGCAGTAGATCTTTCTTTATCTTTTTTCCTACCAAAAAAAGTTACTATTTTTTCGTCCCCAACTGTCGCTATGTGCTTAGTCTGGAGTTCCCAGACTGTTGCAACAATGGCTTCTGCGAAAGCACCAAGAAGGCGAATGGGCGAAGAAGTGCCAGCCCCGCAATGGGTGGTAAACGATTCTGGGGACCGGGGAGTCCCAGAAAGGCGGTGTTGTATGAAGCGGCGGCGGTGGCGGTGACAGGGGCGGTGCTTTTCATTGTCGGGTGTACCTGATTTCCGGCGGTGCGCAGCGGAAGCATTCGATTGCCATGCGACATAAGCATATATAATACTATATATGTATATACTCGAAGGAAAGATATGGGAGACGTTGCCATTAGCACACGGGACAGCGCGCAATCACAAAACAAAATAAAACGTGACTCAGTTTCGAAGGGGTCTCTCCTCTTGGCTATAACTTCTCGAGCGCTCCTGGCATACTAATTGATCCCGAAACTCACACCAGCGACGACGGGGCTTAAATGCAAAATCCTCATTGAAAATTATTGATTTGCAATTTTTACTGGGGTAGGGCAGGATATACGCATAGGGGGTGATGATAATGCCGGTGGTGGGTGTGTGAGTGTGCGCGAAATGAGGCAGAAACTGCAGGAGAAACCGGAGAACAAAGGGAATGTATATCCATGACGTGTCGCCCACCATGGGTCCAAGTCCAAAAACCCAAAAATGTTTGTCAACGCCAAATTGCAATTTTCCAATTGAATGAGATTTCTCCAAAAATATAAAAAAAAAGAACACTCTCCTCCGGCTACAGTGGTGACTCAGCCATCGGAACTGGCATTATCATACCATCTTCAGAACGTGAGATGTGAATGATGATAGTTTGTGATAAGTGAATGGAAAGTTTCCGACAGGTATAATTTTTAAGAGGTGTAATACTAAGACTTAAGCAGCAGGCTAGCATGTTTGCAACATAATTCAAAAAGTTTCGAGACATTTTATACCTAAAATATGCCTTTAAATATATAATATAATTTATATTTTTAGACATTTGTATGGTAGGAAGTTAGGTTCTTTAACAGAAACTTTGAAATTACCATTATAAATGAGTATTTTTTTTTTATTTTTGTCTTAAAAAAGTCCTAAAAAGACATTTTTTGTACTAATTTACTCTATCATTATAAGAAATGTAGAAGATTTCTCTGAACTAATTTGTAAAATCAAGCAAATAATTCAACAAAGATTTACGACTTGTACCATTATTTCAAACATGCCAAACCCCAAACCCAGATTTACAAATAAAAAAAATATAAAGTTTTTGCATATTTCCCGTCATGTTTTTCATTATTTTTGACCACCGTAGCCTGCTGCCTCTGCTACAGTCGACATCCGCCGCCAATACAGCACACGCCCTGCAGAGAGACAGAGAAACAAACGGACGGACAGAATAACGGACACAAGGACGAACCAACGAACGAGCGAGCGGGCGAACAAACGAACGGACGGACAGCCAGGAGCGGAAGACACGGAAGGAAGGGCATACACAGACACCGGCTTGGATACATACACACACACTCACGCACAGCGGCGTATTGCGATGCGTTTGGGAGCATGGAAACAAAGAAAGGCAAATGCCGAAAGGAGCAGGAGAAAACGTAAACAAGAGCAGCCACCGATGACAACAAAAACTAGCCGGGGAGAAAGAAAGAAAAAGAAATGACAGCAGCAGCAGCAAGAGAAATATAAAAAAGAAAAACAGTTATATTGGAGAGAGGGGGGAGGGAGGGATTTGCACCTTGACTGCGTGTTTATGTCTGTTTATAGTTGAACTTGAATGATTGAAACAAGTTGGCGAAGAGCGGAGGAGGCAGAGAATGCCAATGTCAAGGCAATTAGCCAGCCGAAAGCCGGTTGGAAAAATCAGCGGCTGAAAAACAATGCCGCAAGGTGGAATGGTGGGGTAAGGTAGCCGAAGCGGCCGAAGGAGAGCTCAAAACGAAATGCTAAAGTGAAAAAGATGGGAGAAAAACAGCCAGCGAAGCGAACTGACAACTGCCATAGATTTTATGACTTGCAGACCGGAGTTGAGTCGAGTGGAGTGGCAGTGGCATGGAGTGGAGTAAAACCCGTGGCCATTGGCTTTACACCTGGAAATGGAGCAGCAAGCAGCAGCCGCAGCCGGCTTCGCAGTCGCGGCGCTGCTCCCCTCTGTCTAATTTGCACGAGAAGATGGAATTCCACTTACTTTCTTTGCGCTGCTCCTTCGCTGCTCTCTTCGGCTGCTGCCTTTTCTCGCTTTTCGCTCTTCGCTGCTGCTGCGCTGCCTTAGTTGTTGTTGTTGTTTTTTTAGATGTCACTTAGCCGCTTGTTTTATAGTATTAGTTAGGTTATCCTGTTTTCGCGTTTTCTATTTTGCACTCGCTCCCTTGTCTCGTCTACCTTTTAGCCGGTGTTTCTGTGCGTGTGCGTATGCCGTTTTATGTGTGCGTGCGCCTGTCACACCCTTCACTTCCAATTCGAATTTTGGTTTTTCGGCCTTTTGGTTGTTCCTCTTCACTCCCTTCTCACACAATACAAAAAAATGAAGAAAAAAACGTAAACAAATCACGGTTAGCGGCTAATTAATAACTATTTTGTTCTTGTTGTCAGTTGTCGAGCAGAAGGCTGTGTCCGGCTTTTGCGTTTGTTTGATTTTTCGTATGGCAGAAAAGGATTTTCACGATTCGCTTTGAGATGATTTTCTGATTGCACATGCGCGCACAACTGTTCTTTTCTGTTTCTTTTCGTTTCTTTTTTATTGCAGAAATGGAAAAAACGATTCCCAAACTATACAGGCACTGTTCGAGCCAAATTCAAAATTAAAATTTGCAAACAATTTCTTGTATGTGGCTCGCACTTTGCGTTTTTTCCTTTTAACAAAATTCACCGTTGCTGTAAATCTGAAAATTTTTTTTGGAATGGCCACTTGCACTCGTATTTATAGGCGCCGAGCGAGCAGAGGTGTCTTTTCGGCTTTTTTCTGTCAGATTTGGCGGGGAATATTCTCGCATCTCTACGAAATTTGTCCCTCGAAAAAATAAGTAATTTTGAAAAATAGGTACATTTTACGGAAAATAAATAAAAATGTTTAATTTTTCAAATATATGTGATGTTTCTAAAAATTTGTAGGTTTGATTTCACAAAAAAAAAAATGGTTATCTGACAATTGCTTATAAAATAATGTTAATCGTTATCTTCGCATAATAGATACTGGTTATGGAAATATTTTTATATATTTTTTATAATGAAAAAGAAACCGCTTAATTATATAAAAACCTAAAAACTACATTAATTTATTTTATATTTTCCCCCACAATTTGGCTTTTTTAGCTTTTTTCTTTTGTTGATC
Organism: Drosophila bocki; assembly: GCA_008042715.1. Lineage (NCBI taxonomy): Eukaryota > Metazoa > Arthropoda > Insecta > Diptera > Drosophilidae > Drosophila > Drosophila bocki. The sequence goes on along the minus strand of VNJY01004974.1, from coordinate 107,537 downwards.
TGGCTTTTTCTGCTAGATAGCAGCATCGGGCCCATGTTAGCTAACAGCTGTAGCAGCTGCTCTGACTGTTAACTTTCGCGCGCGGCTTAAAATTAAAATCGTAACGTAACGGTGTTTGGGCAAAGGAAATGTGCATAACTTAAGTGCATTGCATACTTAATTGCAGCTGCAACCGAAGCAGCAGCAGCTGCTGGCCACCCAAACGACGCGTCCCAGCCGTTTTGCTTGGCTTGCCGAGATTCGGATTCAGATTGAGACTGTGCCGCACGCTCTAATAACTCGGGATGCACTTTAAATGCACTTGCATCTTTATTGGATGTTGCACGTTAGTTTCGGACCTCTGCTGCTCGACGGTCGGTCTTCGGTGTGCAGTGGGTGTCGAGTTAGTGGATTTCACCAAAATCCTTTAAATCAACACACACAGCACATGAATATTTATACAGATTTTGGATTTTACAGTTGTTAATCACTGAAATGTTGCCGACTCTCCATCTCCATCTCCGTCTCCGCTCTTCACGGCTCCTTGGCTGCGAGCAATCTTAAGCGGAGTTAATTATGCGCCGTAAATTAATGTTCGACTGCATGCCAAGTCGCTCAATGAAATATCTTGGCTTCGCAATATTTACATTTTAAAATCGGTAACAGTGCGCGCGCACAAGTCGTCAGAGTTGTCACCAAACGCTGTTAACAGCTTTTAACAGATGTCAAAGTGCAGTTTTATAGCCATAAAAAAATCCTACAAAATACTAGCTGTTATTTCCGTGTCCTCAAAATGAAATTATTATTAATTTTGATGTATTAATAATTATATTTAAAAGCTTAAAATAATTAAATTTAATTTAAAAAATATTAAGTAATAAATGAAGTAATCACTGGGTAATTTATTCTTTCTTAGACCTTCTTTTAATAAAATTAGTCAAACTTTAAGAAATGTTATTACCTTCTAAAAATCAATTGCTTCCAAGCATTTATTCTGTCTTGTTATTAAAAACAACATTAAAATTCAACAAAAAAAGAAAACTTTCACTTACATTAGATTTTCTTCTTATTATTCGATAAATAATAATAAAGTTAAAAAATTAATCAACAAAATTAATAAATAAATAAGCCTTAGGATTTGCAATTAAGCCGTGACTAAGTTTTCATACTTAATTTTCCCCTTTTTTTGTAGCTGTGCAAATAAATAATAAAATCTCTTTTTTCAAATTAAAGCCATTATATATTTTATTAATTTTTTAAATTATAAGGCTCTGCAGTTTTTTTTTCTTCTAAATTTCATATAAAAGAAACTACAAGAAAAATCATAAATTACATTTTGTTTATTTTCCCAGCAGATATTTTATTAAAAAGTTAAATCAAACTGAATATATTTTTTTACATTTTTATTTCAAGTTTTGACCTTAAAACTACAATGATACACTTAACGTGAAAGGAGGGAGGGCTTGCGGGTCTCGACCGACCCCTCGAAGTTGTCCTTAACGGTAGGATGGGCTGGGGGGATGTGTGTGATCCATAAAATGTGAACATAATTTGCGTGGCAATAAAATGAGTGTGGCTACTACTGGCTATTAGCTGCCCCACTGGGTGGTCTAACTGGTAATGGTGATGCTGCTGATCCTACGTTAGCCGCTTACTGCGCGCCTGCGCCTGCAGCAGATCCACTGACGGCACCGAAAACACAAACGACAGGCAGCCAAAGCGCAGGAGGCTGCCGTGGGCCAGCACCGCCGAGCCCTCCCAGGCGCCGGCCACCATGGGCACGGGTCCAGCGTTCGTGCAGCGGCAGGCGGGCTTTACAATGGGAGCGAGTCTGAAATGGGACAGAGAAAACAGATGGAATTTCAAGTGGCAGTTATGTAGAGGAGGCATCTCTGTCTCTCACTTGTTGTGGCCGCTCCGCTTGGGCTCAAACTGGCGGAGTATGTGACGCCGCTTGTCCAGCAAATCGTCCACGCGTCGCTTCAGCTCGGCATCATCGGGACGCATCCGCTTGCCGGCATGGGTGGGCGTGCGATCGGTAAGATCGCAGGCATACACCTGACCATTGACCTCCGTTCCGAACTCCGAGTAGTTGATCAGCTCGTACGACTTGGAGAACTCGTCGTAGAAGATGATGGCATGCTGGGGCGAGATGCGGCAGCAGTAGCCAATGGCCGATAGATCCACCGTCTCCGTCTGGCCCAAAGTCGTCGAGGGCGAGTAATGGCCCCCGTAGCCAATGTACAGGCTGCGGTAGCGCATGAATATCGACTGCTCCAAGCCCAGGGAACTGAACCAGCGGCTATCCTCGAGCATGTCGCCCAGCGGTGTGATCACTGCCCGTGCCTGGACCTTGCACTGCAGCAGCTTTAGCTCGAGCCGGGAGGCCAGCTCGTAGGCCTTGTCCGTATCGCTCCGTATCCGCGGCACATAGCTTTCGGCGGCCGCATCTGCTGCGGCTATGGCGGCCGCTGTGGCCAGCGCCGGATGCAGAGCCATGGCTGGATCCTCGTCGGCGGCATTGCCATTTTTCTGGGCCAAAATCGAGGACGTTTCGCTGGTGAAGAGCAGCGAGAAACGGTTCATATCCTCCGGCGCCAGCTGGCTCTGCAGGGCATCCGAGCCAGAGCCAGATCCCGCCAGTTGACGCAGACGGCGGGCGGCCGTGCGGTTCTTGTACTGCGTCACAATCTCTGGATGCTCTTGGACCAGCTGCTGCAGCCGCTGATGGGCCAGCTTCTTGATAATATCCACGTCCAGGTGACACAGGTCCGCATCAATGATGCCCACCTTGCTGTCCTCCTCCTCATCCTCGAAGGTAATATCCAGCTCCAGACTGGCCTTCGACTCCACCTTGATGGCCGTGGGCAGATCCCCGACCTCCGGCTCCGTTTCCAGTCCTCCAGGTCCTCCACCATTCACATTGTTGGGCTCAGCGCCCTCGCCACCAGCACCCTCCTCCGGGCTGGTGTCCTCGCTGTCACTGTCCCCCTCAACGGCCGTCTCCACGGTGCCATACTCCCGCTGAATCTCACGGAACTTGGCCCGTGCCGAGCGCAACGCTTCGAGATCCTTCAGCAGCGATTCGGTGACCGTCTCCCGGGATATCTCCTCAACGGCCGTGGGCAGGTTCTTTCGCCGCTTGACCCGATCGTAGCGCAGTGTCTGCCGCATCGAGGGCAGCAGGGCCGGCGGATGCTCGTAGTGGTAACGGACAATGGCCGGCACCTCGATGTGGGCCCGGGCCCGCAGGCTGGTCTTGGTGCGGAAGGGCGGATGGCGAGTGTTGACGCGCCGGAAGAACTCCAGCTTGACGTTCTCATGGTCGAGCGGTTGGTGAAAGCGATTCCACAGGCGCACACGTTCCGTCGCCGAAATGCTGTTGGTCATGTTGGCGTCCTGCAAACGAGAATTACAAGTCAGATGATGACAGGATCAGGATGACAGACCTTCCTCCTGCTCCACGCACTTACAATAAAGTTCTCCGCATGATTGGGGCACATCCACAGGCCTGCCGGCAGGGCCGTGAGCGGCGGATCCAAACAGTCCTGGTGATAGTACAGCGGGCAGTAGTCGCAGGAGATGAGCGGTGCCCGCTTGCACGATCGCGAGCAATAGAAGCAGGTCTTGGCGGGCAGCGGCACCAGTCCCTGGGCGTCCAGTTCGAATGGCTTTGAGTTTCGGCGCTGATTGCCAGCACATTTGCGGTGCCCGCCATTGCCCGTCGATGGAACCGGCTGCTGGACAGGCTGCACCTTGCCGTTGCCCGGAAACTGGGTATGCAGCTCCAGTTCCGGCGGCAGCGAGAATTGCTGCGGATTGAGCATGCTGGCCGCCCGTATAACGTCGTCCAGCGGTGTCGGCTTCTTGTTGGGATCGAGGGCCCGCTGTATGGCCAGCGGCATCTTGGCCAGCAGCTTCTCGGTGCTGTTGCGCTCGCTGCTGCTGCGCTTGCGCAAATTGCGTATTTTCAGCGGTATGGACTCCAGATCCCCAGACGATGGCGTATTGGCCCTGGAATTGCTGCTCGCCGAGGGCACACGCTCCATGGAGCTGGCCTTTGAAGAGGAGGAGGCCGGCGGTTGCGATACCTTGGCCATGAGACAGCTGTGGCATAGCCATTGGCCGCTGGGTATGTCCTCCTCGCTAAGCGGCGGATCACTGCAAGCAGAGGGGTTAGGAGGGGGACAGAGAGAGAGAGAGAGAGCGCGAGGCTGTACTACTTACTGGCACTGCAGATGGAAGCTGGAGGGGCATCGGTCGCAGCACAACAGATTGCCGCCCTCCTCGCAGGAGTCGCAGTAGTCATGGTTGTGGCCCCTGCCCGGGCGCCTGTAGTACGGATGCTTCGTGTTCGTCGTCCGCTGCACCAGCTTCTCATCCTCGTTGGGCGGCGGCCGGATGAGCTGCTTAATTTGCTGTGGACCAGTTAAAGAGAACAATGAAAAAGGAGCAGGGAGCAGGGAGCACGCAGCAAGGAGCAGGAGGCAGGAAGCAGACAGAGCACACACAGCATCTAAGCGTGCTTTAATGTGGCATCTTTTCTTGGCGAGCGAAGCGCCAATTGGAAAAGGGCTGATGGAACGGCGCCTTTCCCACGGTATGGCGTCCCAGCGGGCACACTGACCTCCATGATGCTCAGCGAGGCGTTCGGTTCCTGGTCCACCTTCGACATATTTTTCGCTCCTCCAGTTAGACGGTGTACACAATTTGTTGTCTTCGCTGGGAAAAAAAGTGATTGCTCGAGAGTCGAATCGGACACAGCGTTGTCGGTTTAGCGATTTTTCGGCTAGATCTGGCGGCTTTCTGGCGCCCGGCCTAGCACCTACCTATCGGCTATCGGTTAACGCCTATCGATGTGCTAACAAACGGCCAAGCTTCATTTATTTTATATCATTTCTTTGCATGCTTTTCATTTAAATTTTAAAATATTCAATCATAGGTTTTAAATGTCTTATTATATGAAAACAAAAGCAAAATTATGAAATATATAAAGCTAAATATTCTGAACTTGTAGCTAGAAATTCGCCAAACAGGGCTGCGTCAGCACTGGCTGGTTATCGCCTATCGCCCATCTCCAGCTGACAAAAGACGCAATATATTTGTTTTTACCCAACAAAAAGGACTAAAAAACTAAATTAAAAACAATTAAAGACCCTAGCCGTGCCATGTTCTCAATTTTCGGGAAACGCAAGCCAGCGGAAACGCCCACGGAGGAGCCCATTCAGGGTCCGGCGGATGCCCCTCGGCCTGGCGACGATTTCGTCTTCATCGAGCGCAAGCCCGGACCAGCGGACCCGCCTGCAGTTGGTGGTGGCTCAATGTATCCGCCCATGCCGCCTTCGGGCTATCTGCCCTATCCGCCCATGCCGGGACCCAGAGCACCAGGAGGACAGGCACCGGGTGCGGGTCGTCAATCCGGACCCGTCAACTATCTGCAGGACATTCCCTTCGAGCTGGCGCCCGGATTGGCTAAGGACAGCTACACCAACACTCAGATGCAGGTGGACAGCATCCTGGCGCTGCTCACGCGCCAGATGTCGGTGGACGAGCTGGCCGAGGAGTATACCTTCGTCCTGGAGCGGTCCGTGCAGAGCGAGTGCTACTAGGCGCCGAAAACCGCTGCTTATTATGGTTATTATTAACGTAAATCAATAAAACTTGATTATTTAATTGTAAATGATCGCGAGGCGTTATCCGTTGCATTGGTTTCCGTGTCGAGAGGAGGATGAATCATACGTCTGGTACTTTTGACCCTTCTTTATAAAGGGGAATACTCCCGATTTTGAATAATATTAAAGTTATAAGATATCTTTGCTATTCATAAAAACAATAATTTCTTAGACATTCTTGTAAGATTTTTTATTTTTTTAAAACAAATTACAATTATTAAACAACTGTTTGTCGGAACATTAAAAGAAAAGTTCCAGAAAAAATTCTACTTAAATTTTAAAATATAAATACATATATTTGTTAATGTTGCCAGCATAAGAATAAATTATTTTTATAATAAATGCGTTTAACAAGAAGTTGGAAAAGTGTTATTATTGTCAAGTTAAGTAGACAATCTTTTGGAATCCCAAAACTTCGACCATCTAGTAGTCCTTGGCCCTTGCCTTGACACACACTTCTCAGCTGGAAACCCGGATTGCCACAGTTGCTCCCCGTCGATCGAACCCAAAGCTACGTAAAATTATCAGTTCTCTTGCTTTTTTTCGGGTAAATCAAACAAAATACGCAAGTGAATCCTTTTTCCGGCCATTTGTTAGTCAGAATCTGGAAGCAGAGTCCTTGCTAAATTCGCTATTCGAAATTTATAGGGCCGAACTTCCATTAATCCATCCCAGCCAGCATAATGGCCAGCTCAAATGTCTCCGACTGGGACGAGCCGCTGCCCACGTCGACCAGCTCGCTGCCCGAGGAAGAGGACCCGGATGTGTGCGCCGAGGAGAATGTCAAGAAGCGGCAGGAGGAGACCCTGTCCAAGCTGCAGTCGTATGTGCGACGCATGGCCTACCGCCCGGCCATGCCGCCCAAGGCCAAGGCCTACGACGTGTCCCTGTCCAAGCCCAAGCTGCACACGCTCATCGACAACTACGAGCAGTTCAAGGACGTGTACGATCCCAAGATGCGGGCCAAGCGGATGAAGCGGATGCTGGGCAAGTACAATGCCATTACCACCGAGCAGCTGGAGGAGGTCCTCAAGGGCAACAAGTCGAAGGAGCGGCGCAAGGAGGACTTTCTGAAGCGCAAGCAGGAGCTCTACTACAACATGCTGACCAAGCTGGAGCGCCAGTGCCGCACCCAGTACCTGAACGTGCTCATCAAAAAGTTTGCCAAATTCATCTCCCACCTGGCCACCACGATGCGTATACCGCCGCAGCTGGTCGATCCCTATGCCCGCATGCAGCGCGGCATCTTTTGCAACATTCTGCTGGCCATCGGCGTCCAGCCCACCTCCCAGTCGGCCATTTACTACACCAGCCAGGATGCCATCGAATACGATGTGTGCCATCGTTTGGCCCATGCCCTGCTCAGTTTGATTATCAAGGCCCTCGATTCGGCCGCCACACGTGATCCCAATGAAATGGCCAAGGCGGCGGACATGGACTTTGAGATGGACAATCACATAAGGCATCGCCTCATGTGCGCCGCCGAGAAGAAGCTGATGTACGAGCGGCGGCGCAAGAAGCAGCAGCAGGCAAAGAGTCCGGGGGCATTTGAGAAGTGCGCCAGGAACGACTGCGACTAGGAGATGGGGGTCCTCCTCCAGTTTATTAAGAGACTTCTTCACTGGCAAATTTATCACAATACACGCTCCTTCCCAAGTTTTTTCTTCCAATTTCCTTGGACTTCACGGTCTCAGCCTGAGGCACAGCCACTTGGCGGGCACCTCAAAGCTTTCCGTGGGATGCTGGGTGTACGCCTCGCAGTAGGGCACATGCCAAGTGCCGTCAGCGGCTTCATGGGCGCACAGCCTGTGACGTATGGGCTCCTTGACTATAATCTGACCCGTCTGGGTTTGGGTGACCAGCGAGAACTGGTGCTCCTGCTGCCAGCGTCGGAAAATGGGCTTTAGTTCGGGTCCCAGGTGAAACGCATGGCTGCGCATTAAATCGCGGGAGAAGAAGTCCGTATCCTGGCCACTGCGCAGCGTGGCATACAGCAGGAAGGGATCATCTTGAGATCTGCAAAGAAAGTACATTCAAAATATAGCCATCTTGCTCTTTTTCGGCGGCGTTCCTTACAGATTGCTGGTGAGGAAGAGGCTGGCATTATTCTGGACGTAGTGCATCGCCTGCTTGGACCAGTTGCGCATGTGCTCGCGTCCTAGTACCAGGACACGCTTGTCCTGCTCCCGAAAGTGACGCACCACGGTGGCCACCAGCTTGGCCAGCTGCTGGGGTGACTTCTTGGTGCCCGTGGAGTAGGCCACATTTAAGCCATCGATCACACAGTCGTAGGGTGCCGTCCGCTCCACATACTTCTTGAAACGGGTGACCTCCTCGGGCGAAGAGCGCTGGAACACGTCGCTTCGTATGAGCACCCGCTCCAAGAAGCACTCGCTCAGCTGCTGGAATTGCTCGTCACTGATGGCCACCGGCTGGAGATGCTGCTGGCAGGCCTGACACTTGCCCAGGGCCCCCAGTTGGGTGACTTTGGCTTGTAGGACACGCGGTGGCAGCTGCTGGGCCAGCTTACTTAGCCGCTCTGCAACTCGCTGGCTAACTAGAATCTCGTGGCGCTCGAGGAACTGCAGCAATTGCCGCAGCTGGGCAGGAACTTGGCCTGGTTGCTTGGCTAGGCGATCGAGCAGCGCCAGATAGACCTCGCACCTGGGCAGCTTGCGAGCAGAGGCCATCTCTTCCAGCAGACGCCAGGCCAAATCCAGGTGCTCCGCACTGAAGGCCTTTCCGGCCAGGGCACTGTAGGCAGCCACGCTGGGCGTGCTGGTTATCTTCACCATCTCCAGCAGCGGCAGGGCACGCTGCCAGTCATTGTTGGTGGTCACCAGGCCGTGGATCAGATGCTCACAGCTGCTGGCGTCCAGAGTCTCGTGATCCGCCTGCAGTGTATCGCAAATTTGCAGAATCTCCGCCTGCTCCGTTCCACTGAGTGGCCGTTCGTGGTAGGCGGCATTGTAGACCCGCAGCAGGCGGCCCAGGGTAGCCGCATTGGGCTCCGAGCCCTGGCTACGCAGAAACTCCACATAGTTCTTGGCCAGCGGCAGTTGACGTGGTTTGCTGCACACGCCAAGGATCACGGCGTCCACGTTGTGCGTGTTGATGTGCTTGTGGCCATCCACAAGGGACCGGCGCACCTCTAGCCACTCATCGCCGGCGAGCTCCTGGCGCCGCTCGAAGAGATCGCTGCGCAATTGCTCCAGGCGATCGGGCGGCAGCTGGCCCAGCTGGGGTCGTCTCTTGTGCTGGCTGGCCATCCAGCGCAGGCACTTGCTATGTCGCACATGCTGCAGGTGTCGCAGCAGGCTCAGGTTGTTCATAATCACAGGAATTCTTGGGCCGCCACCCGGCGTTGTGGTTCCTCAGCGTGACCGTTCATGTCAAATCGATATATCGATAGTGTTGCATCGATAGTGGCTCTTATCGGGGTATTTTCCGCTCTGGCAAGTCTGGTCACACTGTCTTAGCTCGAGAATAAATGAAAATAAACCAAATCTTCAAATTGGGCTCACAGTTGACCATGTTCCTTGACAGTGCCAACCAAGCTGACAAGTAGTAGCACATTGCCAGAAAATCACATCTCTCGAACCGGTCTCGAATCCCAAGCATCCGGATTCTCGCTTTTCCGATGAATGCAAACGCGAACGGTAACGGAGGCGCGCCCGTCTGTGGCGGATTAGCTGGTGGTGCAGGTGCTGCAGGTGCTGGTGCTGGTGTTGGTGCGGGTGCAGCAGCAGGCGCAGCAGCTGGTGCGGCAGAGCCACCGGGCGAGGCAGCCGCCGGAGCTGTGGGCGGTGTGCCTGGAGGAGGAGGAGGTGGTGCTGCTCCCGCTGCTGCTCCACCTTCGCCCACCAATCCAAATGGCTCGAAAAACACGGTAAATGGCACCACCAGCCTCAACGAGGATCAGGACGCCAAGCGCCGCAAGTGTCTGGAGTCGGACGAAGGAGCCAGCACGGTGGGTAAATTTAAAGAATCGGCTTATTAGTGGGCCACCTCCAGGTTATGCTTGGGCCATCCTAGGATGTTTTTCGACTAGAAACAGCTGCTTAGGGGGAAAAAAATTAGTTTTTTTATATATTATTAACATTATAAATTTTAAAAATTCTTGTTTTTGAGAGTTTTTGGAATTTATCAAACATTTTCAAGCTTAAAACAAGTTTTTTTAAAATATTTATTTAAAACCCGGAACTCTTTTCTTAAAATTGATTTAAAAATGTTCAAAGCTGATCTTAAAAACCCCAACCAGAGGGAGATCCCTTCATCCTCACTTCTAATCACCTTCCATTTTCCAGATGATTGACGAAAACAGCGTCCGCAATAAGATAGCCAACCTGTATGCCGAGCAGCTAATGTCGGACATTGTCCTACTGGTGGATGGAAAGGAGTATCCCGCCCACCGGGTCATTCTCTGCGCCAGCAGCGATGTCTTCCAGGTGATGCTGATGAACCCCGAGTGGAACGAGTGCAGCAAACATGTGATCGAGCTGCACGAGGAGCCCTGCTGTTCGGCGGTCTTTCCGCAGTTCATCAAGTACCTGTATGTGGGCCAGATCGAGGCCACTTTGCAGACGGTGATGCCGATGCTGGCGCTGAGCGACAAGTACAATGTCCGCGACCTGATCGATCTCTGTGTGGATTATATGAACAAGCATGTGGCCAAGGCGGCCACCAGTGGCTACTTGGTCTCCTGGCTGCAGTACACGCTCTCCTTTACGCCCACCCACAACGATCTCACCGAGACGCTGAAGCGATTCCTCAAATGGAATCTCGAGATGGTGGCCGAGTCGAGGGACTTTGTGGACATTGACCCGGCCATATTGCAGCTGCTGCTGCAGCAGAACGACATTGTGGTTAAGAGCGAGTACAAACTGTTTGTGGTCCTGCAGACCTGGCTGCTGCATCGTCGCGAGCAGATGGAGGCCAACACAGCGGGCAGCGGTGGAGCCTCTAGCTTCATGGAGCTGATCGAGCAGACGGTTAGCCACATTCGCTTCGGCATGATGACAACGAAGCAGCTGTCGTACCTGATGAAGGGCCCGCTTATCGAATACCACAAGGAGTTCCTCGTCGAGCGCATTGCCATTGGTATGAGCTATCAGTCTGGGCAGGAGGACAGGGTGCGCGAGGTGCGGGCCACCGAGTCCGGGGAGCTGCAGTTTACGCCGCGGCTCTACTGGAACGACACCTGGAGCGTGGACATCGATGTGCATGACTTTGACAAGATTGATAACTACAAGAACTACGTGACCTGCTTCTTTTCGCAGCGCCATATCGCCGAAACCGAGGATGGTGAGTTTGCTACTCAGATTTTCCATTCCATATAACTGAGCTTTAACTTGTTCTTAATTCGTTTAGACCCCTCCATGACCTGGGACATTGAGTTTTTTCCGCGAGGCGTCGAGTATAACAAGGCCAAAATGGTATGCGGTGGCTATGTGCCCGGCTGCTCCTTGGACACTGTGCGTCTACGGGTTACCTGTAAGCATCAGAATATTGGCGAGGAGCGGTTCAAGGTGAGTGATTTCATCTGGAATTCCATCAGCTCTATTTATTTGGGTAGTCACAATGCCTGGCTTCGAATTGCTGAAAATTGTGCTTTTTCCTCTAGCGAAACCAAAAACTTGTTTCATGTTTATGCAAATTTATAGACTAAACAATTGTGGTGACAATTAGGAGGCTCCCCTTTTGGTTTATCAGCAGATTTCAGCTTCGAGTTTGTTTATTTCCCAAGCTTGCAGTAAGCTAATCCTTCAGTTATCCAAAATCAGAAGTTATTTTCATTGCCAAACGGTAAACATTTGTATTTAAGCTGAGTTTTTAGCAATCCAGAGAAATAAATTGAACAATAAAGGCAGCTAACTTCGGGATGGCATAGTTGTTATACCCTTTGCACTTTGTTTATTTTTGTTTTCCATATATATATCAATAATAATTATCCTTTCGATATACATTTAACATTAAATTTCGATATATTTACGAGACGATAACTCTGTCTTACGCTCGATATATGTACATCCCCCGCTATCTCTCACTCTCTATTAGATCGCCGTCCTAATTGTGGGCGTGCAAAACGAGATCACGCACATCCGCACGGTGGTGGAGCGCACCGAGTACTTCTCGGATGCCTCGCGTGTGATTAACCTGGACAACCTGCTCCCGTACAAGGAGCTGGAGCAATCATCGACGTCCCTGAGTCCTCACCTAACGGGCAGTAAACGGAACACACTCACCCTGCATGTGATCATCACACCGATGGATGCCCACACCTGCCGGGACACGCCGCCGTTTCAGTTTTAGGTGACAACATGGGAAGAGCACATCCTTGACACTAGCCGTACACCTCCGTACACATTCCGGCAGCACACCACACCACACCACACCACACCACACCACACCACACACATCCGGCAGCCATTGTAACTTTAACTTTGTATGTACGACTGCGATCCACGACTGTCCCGAGTCATCATCAGATCCTACATAAATTTTGTAAAGTTTTTGTTTTTTTTTTTAGTAAATATTTTCTTTATTTTTTTTTTATTTTTAATTTTATAATTTTGTTTTCGCCAAGTAAGCGCTTTAAAAGATCTCCTATTGAGTTCTTAGGCCATAGCGTATGGTCCCGAAACCGTATATATAATCACTTTTCCCGCGAAAGGGACGCCGCCAAATACATACATGGAAAACCTATGGAAAGGTGATTTTCTAATAAATGTTGAATATATTAAGTATAAAAAAAAGTAAGAAAACCCTTGCCCCCCTCCGCTCCTCTTCTTAACTTGGCTTAGAGCGAGAAGCGATCCCAGCAGACAAAGAAAAATATTAAATACGGACAAAATAATCGGACTTTCCGCATTAGTTTCTCTAAAAGTACAAAAACGGACGAGCAAACGGACGAAAAGCGGACGAAAAGCGGACGAGAATCGCGAATTTGAATATCATAAACAAAGTTCTTGTCTGCTGGGATGCGCGAGCAGCTCTCGTATCAGTTTTAATGTTTTACAGCCAATACAGATACAGATACAGATACAGAATATTTATATATATATATGTGTAGATATGTATGCTCCGCTGGAATAATGGTTGGATGTTGATCCGTTTACGAGTGCGTTTAGGGCCCGGGATGAAACCGTCTCGGGGCCTATCTTTATGGGGGCTCCTCGGCTGGTGGGAGTGACTTGGCCATAATTAGGAACAGTGCTTCACCGAGCACTAAGGCGTAGAGTTGGTCCAGGACCTATTCTTGACGTTAATATGTATATGTGTAGTCGTTAACTAACTAAATGTCCCTTCAACAATGAATGCTATTTACGGTCTATTATTGATGAAGGAGTGCAGAGGAGAGGTTTGCGTTTTCATTAGATTGAACTAAAGAGTAGAATTACTGGGGGAATAAAAACCAAGCAACATTATTATCTATTATCTATTATTATTATTATTATTATAATTGTTTAGTGACTTGAGTTTTAACTTAACGCATAATTACGTCCTGAACTTGGATCAGTCATTTTGTAAAATAACATCTCTCTGAAATGGAAGCCTCTAATAAAGGTGTCTGAAACGAAACGAAACGATGTGTGTTTGTTTGTTTGTTGTTTTTTCTTCTCCGCCTGACAGTTTCGAGACGGACTGTAGCTGCTGCAATAAATAACCATAAAGCGTTAGTACTTATGCGTGGATCTTAAAGGCTTTTCCTGGCCTTTCTTGCTTACCAATCACACAGAACGTGTGCGGCGGTGTTGCCGGGGCACCGAGAAAGCTTTGTTTTGGCTTTGGACACTGCTCTCAGACCCCCATGGTAGGGGCATTTCGGGTTCTATTAACGATCGTCAAGGTCACAGGTGGGCACGGCCATCTATCTACCTGCTTATCGCCGCAGAGCCTGCATCCTCACCGCCGGGGAAAGAATCTTTACACCACGATACTGACTTGCAGATTGCGGAAAATGAAGATGGTGCTGTGCGGTTATTTAAGATTTACAGCTCTCGTTGTGCTTGTTTTATTTGGCGCGGATATCTCCTCGGCCGCTGTGTGTGTGTGTGTGTGTGTCTCTCTTACAGAACGTAATTGGGATCGGACTTTGAAGCACGTACCGCCTATGTGCCGCGCAGCCAGATATCCGGACGTACTATTATAGCCACAACATTGCGGGGCTCGTCAGTTGGCCGTGGACAGTGCCGGCAGTCGCAACAGGGTTGAGAGTCCTCCTCAATCTCATCTTTCATCTTCTACATATTTTATTAACCAAAAAAGTACAGGAAGGAAAGCTTAAGCCAGGACACACCATGGACAATCCCGCATATGTGATCGATTGCGAGCGCGAGTTCGGTGAGTTTCAAAGGAAAAATATATAAATAATAAAATATAACAAATAAAACAAATATAAGAATAACAAATATACAAACTATAACAAATATAACAAAAATAAAAAATATAACAAATATAACAAATATACAAAATACAATATAACAAATATACAAAATATAACAAATATAACAAATATAACGAATTTAACAAACTTAACATATATAACAAATATTACAAATATATACAAATGGTGAAAAGTGAAAAAAAGAAAAGAAAATAAAATAAAAACTGTGAAGAGAAGCTGTAATTATGTTTCTTAAGCTATTTTAAACCTTAAGAGTGCACTTATTCTAAATAATATAATTAAAATAATAAATTTAATTACCTGTTTCCTAAGCTGCTTAATACCTTAAAAGCGCACATATTATCCTTAATAATTCTTGCCCATTATTACTTAATATTTTTTATCGCAAATGAAACGTTCTTATCTCGGATTTTGTGGGGTTGTGCGGTGAAAGTGCTACCAATAAAAGACCTTGGCATCGCTTGTTTTTGTTTGCTATGCTTTATTATTGCCAAAATGACGTTTGTTTTTCTTGGTATACATATATAAGATATATATATATATATATATATATGCGGTATATAAGATATATATGCGGTATATGCCCATCAGTTACAGATTCAATTCTATATCGTATGTATATCGTTTATACTTTTCGTTATTTATTTATTTATTTATTATTATTGATGAATTCAATTCTCGTGTCCTTGGATGCGATGCAGTTTCCCCTTCCTCTCTATCCTCTATCTTCTCTCTTACTTGCCCCCCTTTTTTCTCTTAGTGTATTTGGTTTTTTGATAGGTTTTTGCCTTTAGTGTTTTTGCTTGGTTTTCGAGTACTATGTGAGTATAGACGGAGCAAATGTCACGTCAGACATCGGCTATACGCCTCTCATATATGGTTTATTTGCATTATGTATAACTATAGTTCGTATTTGAGTTGAGCACGCCTCGGTTTATCTATAGAAAGTCTCTTTGGGCTGGGGTAAATATTTGTAGAACCAACTTAGAAACAGTCATGCGAATCTCTGGTTTACCTTTTGATTTTGCAACACATTTGGGTTTTTTTTTTAAGTATAATGGTTGGATCTTGTAAGGCAATACATAAGTAGAGGGAATAAACTAAATAAAAGGTTAGAAAAGGTAACTCATAAGGAGCTATAGATTCTAGTTTTTTAGAATTAAGAATATTTGAGGGTAGAGACCCTAGAGACTAGAGAGTCATAGGAATCTTTGGGTTATCTTTTCATTTTGCAAAATATTGAGGGATTTTTCTTAGGTATAATAGTTGGACATTGTAAGAAAACACATACCATAAATAGTAGGAATAAACTAAATAAAAGTTAGGAAAAAAGCAAATAGCTGGAACTATAGATCCTGTTCTTTAGTATTACGTATATATGAGGGTTATAACCGATCTCTGGCCGGGACAATCCTAGCAGAAGCCGCTCTGCGTGAGGTGTGTAGTGAGTAGTAGTGGTCTGTGACTTTCATAATCCTTGGATGGTGGTTACTGGTAACTGGTAATTGCTAACTGGTAACTGGTAACTGGTAACTGGTTACTATCTAGGGTTGGCTAATTATTGTAGTTGGTGTAGCGTTCGCTAGCTGCCTGGAAGCAGTGTCCTAGGTGGGGTGAGTTTGCTGAGCTGAGCTTGGTGATGATCCGATCTGATCTGTGATCAAGTGACATTCTACTGAAGAAGTGGGTCCCGTATTATGCGTGTGAGTGTGTGTGTGTGGTGGTCGGTACATCAACTATCTTTTAGCTATGGTTTCAACTATCCTTTTTTGCAGTACATTTAACGCTTATTAACCTCTATATGTGGCCGGGCCAGGCTCTGTATATATATATATATAGTTCCAATTGAAGCCCAGCACTGGACATAAGCTACAAGGACTCTAGGTTATATAGCCTGGAATTTGGTAGGATCAATTCCGTTTTTTGATATGAAAATTATCCTTGACATTTATGCATTTATTGTCTTTTCGAATATCATTAATGGCTGGGAATTTATATTCAAACTAGAAACTAGGGTTTCTCTATATTTTTTTTTGATATGACATGATTCGTTTTCGACTTGGGGGAGTATACATATATAGCTTATGGCCAGTACTGGAGCCTAACTGAATTATTGTGAGTAATGCTGCTCTGGCGCCCCTCTAAACAGTTCTCCATTGATATAGTGTGTGTGGTGTGGGAATACCAATCCATTCCCCATCAGGCCGATCTTGGCTATGTGGCGTTTCTCTCTACACTTTTGCCTTAGTAAAAAACCCGAAAAAAAATTACCGAGCCGGGGATCCTCCTCCTACTCTCTCACTCTCCCACTCTCTTACTTCTCGAAGATCAGCTCGCCGGTGAGGAAGGGATTGAGGTATGTTTGAGCCTCGTAGCCGGAAACTGAGGCCGTTGTGGTCCGTCGTCGTCCGCCGGACTGGGTTCCGCCGCCGCCGCCGCGTCTCTCGCCGTGCACGTGTCCATGGGCATGGTGAGAGGGTCGCTTCTCCTCGCTGGGACTCAGGATCAGGGGAATGGGCATCGAGGTGTATAGCTGCAGCTGCGGTGGCTGCACAATGGTGCCCGCTGCCGGGTTTAGCGGTGTGTCCATATAGCCATGCGGCAAGGTGGCCGCCGTTGCAGACAGGGATGTGTCACCACCATTGGTGGTGCTGGGCGTGGAACTGGCCATGGAACTGGCACCGGAACTCGAACTGGCCACCGTGTTGATGATGGAGGACAGCTTCTTGGGGCCGCCGGCGCGAGCTCTATGGTGTTTATAGTGACCCCGATGGGTCTTTCGCTTCGAGTGACCCATTCCTGTTAGTTCGGCGGGCGGCGAGGTGTCCAGCAGTAGCGGCAGATGTCCCTCGGCATCCGCCTCCATATTATTGGGCGGCGACAGCTGCGGCTGCTGTTGATCGCCGCCACCCACAATGCTACTATTGGAGGGCAACAGTAGGGACTTCTGCTTTGGCGGAGGCGGCTCCCGAGGATGGGGATGTGGATGCGGATGGGCCTGGATGATGGTCGCCGTGGCAAAGACCTCCTGGAAGCGGTTGTTCGCCTCAAGCTGCTGCAGCTGCAGGTGCTGGCGCTGAAGGATCTGTTGGCGCTGCTGCTGCATGTGGCTAAGGATGCGGTACTGCTCGAGGATGTGCTTGTAGAACTGCTCCGCGGTCACTTCCGATGAGTTCAGGAGGCGAATGGCTATTTTCTCGGGTATCACAATTTTATCTGCAAAAATTCAGTTTTTGGAGGGGTTTAATTATTATTTAAAAATCTTAATTAAATTTTAAATAGAACTTGTTGGGAAATATACATGCTATTATCAAGAATCAACGTCTATAACGTCGATATAAAGTACTTTCACCATAAAGAAGATTAAAGTAAACCATGTAGAGATATTTAGATTAACTAATCCTTGTTAGTTAAAGTTGTTAAAGAAAGTCAGAGCAAGAAAAGTAGATCCTTGTCTAGGACAGTACAAGGACTAGACCTCGAGTCATCGTTTTCTTTTTCTTTTCGAACCGAAACCCAATTATCTGCCTAAATATAACCGTTTTTGTACAAATTTATCAGTCTTTCTGTTTTGCTCAATTGAATTTTAAACAAAAACCTGTGGCCATAAAGGCCTCACCTTTAGCAAAAACATTCGCCTTTTATTCACCGTAACTTCTGCTTCGGCAAATTGCATTCTCCCTGCCATAAATTGCATTTTGCGTTTGCCCTTCTGCCGTATAACTTTCATTAGGCTACGAGATTCTGCATTTAATTGCATTAAATTAGATTTATTGAACTGCAAACTGAAAACTGCAAATGGAAAGTACACCAAGGAGAGCTGCACCCTGACGTGTGTGTGTGTGTGTGTGTGGGTGGGGTGGTTGGGCGTAGTATAGCTGGTCGTGTGCATGACACCCCATTGACCTAATTTCGAGTTGATTTACAAAAACTGAACAAAAAGCGGCGAAGAAAAAAGGATGAAGGCGGAACGAGCTCTAGACGAAGCCAGTGGGACAATGTGGGCAGCATTTTCACGTCCTTTCCTGAGAAAGTTTTGCCGATTCGGCAATTTAACCCAACCCTCACAAAAAAAGGAGAAAAAAAAAACAGAAACCGGACTTTATTGGGTTTTCTGTTTTTTTTTTTTTTTTTGTAAATTTAAATATGGAAATAAAATTACCTCCTAGACGAAAATTTATTATAAACTAGAAAAACTCAGAAATACTAAAAAAAAAACCCTTTTGAAAAAGTGCTAGAAATTTACAATGAATTTTAATTCATAAATATTTTATTGCACAATTTTTAAAGACATTTTTAAATTTCTGGATTTTAAATAAAAATCATTAAAAAATATGCCACAAAGTGCTATAAATTTACCATGTACCTTATGGCATAAATATTTCATTGCCCAAAATTTTTATACATTTTTGAATTTCTGGATTTTAGATAAAAATCTTGCGAAAAAAGATGCTATAAATATACAATGAACTTTACATACATACATTTTGACACATTTTGAAATGATTTAAAATACCCAGAAATTCTTGTTGATGCAGTTTAATTGACATTAATTTGCAGGCATTAAAATTTGCAATGAAATCGTAATGAACCCACTGTGAAAATCAACCCGATACATAATGGGTAATGGGTAATGGCCCGACCGCAACTGCAGCCCCAAAACCAAAGCCCAACCAGAAACGGAAACCCCAACCGCTCTTAACTCTGGTAGCCTAGATTCGCTTCTGGGCTTTGTCCCAGATTGACCGCAGTCAACAAATTGCCCCGGCACGGCACGGCCCGGCCCAGTCAGTCAGTCCGTCAGTGATTGGTTTTTGGTCACCAGTCACTGGTCACTGATGGAGTAGCTAGTCCGGTGGATGGGTGGCTAACCCGGGAAGTACATTAGCGTCTTACCGCAGTGCGTGGCCTTGGTGACAAAGGGACGGATGGTGGGGTCCCAGATGAAGATGTAGTACAACGAGAGCATAATGGCCGCCAGTGAAACGCAGAGGACGTAGACGGCGACGGTCAGGATGCGGATGACCTTGCGGTTGCTCTGCTGCGGCTGATAGCAGCGGCTTATTGTCTCCGTGGGCGGCAGTTTCACTTTCTCCTCCAGCGAACTGTGTTTCGAGCTCATTTTTGATTCTTCGTCCACGATTCTTTCGATATTGATACCGATAAATTTCGAATTTAAATTTCAAATTCAATGGCAATTTCAAGTTTAGTTTTTGATTGATTCGATTTTGATTGTTGTTGTGCCTTCTTGATATTTCTTGAGAGATTTCTTTAGATTTGCGCGATATGTTCCAGGTATCCAGCTTCTTCGGCTTCCAGTTCTCTCTTCCTGGCTTGGCAGTGACCGTTTAGTTATAGTCTAATGTTTGGTTTTTAATTTTGTTTTTGTGGTAAATGCAAAGTTCTTTTGGTTTTCAGCTTGCCCAGGCGTCTGTCTTCCTATAGGTCCTATTATTATTATTATCGTTAATATTATTATTTTGTTAATTTCGTGTAAAGACGCCCGCCGATTAAAAGTACAAAAAGCTCGTCTGCCAACCGACGCGTCGAACGTTTGCAAGCGAAATGAGAGAAAGAAAGGCGGCGGCAGAGCGAGAGTGCGCGCCAGGAGTTTCGTTACGTTCCCGTTACGTTTTCGTTTTCTCCTTCGTGCACCACATCGGCTTCGCTCGCCCTTTCGGCTTCCGCTTCAACTTCGGCTTCGGCTTCAACTTCGGCTTAGCTTTGGGGGCCAGTTGTTGTTGTTGCCCTAGCGATCTTCGCTTTTAATTTCATTCATAAAATGCATATTTTTGACGCCCGCCCTGCTCTCCCACTCCTCTCTGCCGCCGCTCTCCTCTTGGCTCATTTTCATTTTCGGCTGCCTGCCGCGTGGGCGCTCTTCTCCTTGTTGTTGTTGTGGAAGCATTCCTTGGAAGCCACAAATAAAAACCAAAAAAGCGGAGAGCCAAAAACAAAAACAAACCGCACGTCGGCACGTTGCCGCTCTTTGTGTGTCAAGTGCAGTGCCCCACTCTCACCCCCTCCCCAAGCCAGCGGGCCTGCCTTAACCCCCTTGCGGTCTGCTGACTCAAATGCGGAAATTAATATGCGCGCCTGAATTAATTTGCATTATTTCAATTATTTCCCCCAATGCCGCCGCCAATCAATCAATGTTCGAAGATTGAAGCAAACATTTTTGCAAACAAAATGTTGTGCAATTTTCGGTCGGCTGGCGGGGGGCTGCTGGCTTTGACAGCAACCTTCGCAGGTGTCGCGAAGGACGTTGTCGGAGCTCACCTCGCCAAACTTTCGCTGCCACGCCTACCTGCCTTTAATCCACTGCAAACACACTCACACACACACGCACGCACATGCACACCTTCGTTTTCCTTTCGTTGCCTTGGCTCTCGGCAATCGGAGGGTTAACAAACTGTAACTGGGTCACTAGGACACGCCGAGCGAGAGAGCAATAGAGTGAGAGCCACAGAAAGAGAGGTGTGAGCGAGCACAGCTATTCGGATGCAAGGCAAAGTGCAGGCGTGTGGGAGCGAGAGGCGGCTATTGCATGCCGAACAACGAACGGTATTGCAATGCTGGCCATTGATTTTGTTGTATAAGCGCCACAGCGAAAAGAGATAGCCAGTCACACACACAGACACACGCTGGGTACAGGTCGACTTCCAACAAAGGAAGTTGGAACATGCACAACATAGAGTGACGAAGAGTAAGTTCTCTTTGATGTAACAGTGATGTAAAACAACGAGAATGTTAATTACTTTTAAATTACTGTTCAATTATTTATACCACCCTTTTAGACTCTTTTTAAATAAATTTTAAACCATAAAAAATACAGAAATCGCAAAAGTGCTTAAAACTATGTTTCTGCTTATGTAGCATACTTTTTGGTATAGGTTTTAAGATCAATTTAACATCTAAAATAGCACATAGTCGATGCTCGACTGTACTTGCACTCAAATACATATTCATCATGTGGGCCAGGATGTAGGCCACACTCACACTCACTCTCGCACTTGCACCAACACACTGGCATTTCATTTTCCTGGCAGCATTGTTGCAAAGTTTCCCTCAAGGAGTTTCCTTCGCCAACGTGGCCAGGTGGATGGGCGCTCTCTGTCTCACCTGGCCTCGAAAATGTTTTGCAAGCAGCCTATTGCATTTCCCATTTTCCCATTTCCCACAATTTTCCCTCCCCACCCAAGTTTAAGGATGGTTTATCCATCTGCTTACTTATGTGCAGACAAAGCTGATTAAGCAGCTCGGGCAGCCGGAACGAAGGGATAACTGGTGGTTTTGGTTCGGCTTCGGTTGCCCCAGCTCATCCGAGCGGGGAAGCAGGAGGAGGAGGCTCTATATAGAATATATGAGGGATATATGGAGGAGGATACACATAATTAAACTTAAACTTTAGTTGGGCAAAAACTTTTGAGCCAGAGCCCGGGCAAAGTTCCCTCGGTATCAGGCTAATAAGGAGTAATTGCTTCGGTTGGATGGGCATGAATGTGTGTGTGTGCCGACTCAAGCACTCATTATTAAATTGAACTTTGTGAAAGTTATGAGATTGGCATTCCAGACAGTTACTGAGAGTTATAAAATCGCTGGCACATCACTCATACGACCCGTGAACGGTGCGTATGAGTGATATCCATAAAATGTAATTTATATTTATGAATTAAAAGGAAATTGGAATGGAAATTTTAGTTATTATTTTATAACTCTCTTTTATTGTTAAAGTTATGAAATAGCTCCATGCACATTACCCATACGACCCGTGTATGGTGCGTATGCGTAATGTCCTTAACAGAAAATTAACCTAATATATAATGTCTAATATAAAGAACCCCGTCTCCTCACATACCAACTATAAACTCTTGTTCTGGTGATGCTTGTATAATGTTTCCGAGGGGGTATTCCAGATCTGTTTAACTATAAAAATACAGATAATCCAATCCTTAACCAAAGGCCGGTGCCTTCTTTTGGCCCTTGAAGACCGGCGGCATTCGCGAGTCCCAGAAGAAGATGTGATAGATTGACAGGAAGAAGCCCAGACAACAGAGCCCGCACAGATAGATCACAATGACCAGGTAGCGGGCGAAGCGCTCGGTGCAGGTGGGCTCGGCGAACACAATCTCCTCCAGCTGCGGTGCCTTGGGCACGTACGAGGTGGCGCAGGCACTCCTCCGGGGTGCACTGCTGCTGGCTAGGCGGACACTACGGCTAGCCGTGCCCCTCGGGACTTGGGCTGTCGTTGACTCCGCGGCTCCTTGCTCTTCTGCCTTCGGCACCACCTCCTCTGACACCGCCTCCGCCCGCACATTCGACTCAATGATGTTGACGATCTTGGCCAGATTCGCCACACTGGCGGCACTCCCCAAGCCCGCTCTGGCGTTAACTTCCAGAGTAGACATCGCGGCACGGCGGCGTTATAGCAACTGATTTGATTAAATCAAAATCGCCCCCAAAGTGACGCATAGTAATAGTAATGGGAATGAGAATGGGGAGGAGAAGGAGGAGGCGGCGGTTTAAAACTCTGCGTCGCAGCAAAGCGGATTAATTTAGTGCCTGGCTGTCAACTTTTGATATCGGCCAAGGGAGGCTAATTAAGCTCAAATGCCAGGTGCCAGTGACAACAGTGTTGAGTGCTTTTTTGGCGGCAAGTAAGGCTACCTTTATGGGTGATCTTAGCCCAAGTAATTGATCTTTTAAGTGAACTATACGTTATTACTATTTATTTTATAAAGATTTAATTCAATGCAAAACGGGTCACTTGTCAAAAATTTGTTGTGGCAAAACGCGTAAAGTTAGCTTATTCAATGAAATACCATATAATAACATAACATTTGAACTATTTTAAAAAAATTGTTGTATTCAAAAATATTTAGTACTCTAAAAGTAATAAGGAATCTCCTGGGATCAGTAATACTCACCCAAATCTGTTCACCAATGGGCTAGGGGACGATGGCTTGAACCTCCTCCTTCTCCTCCTCCTTCTTAGCCAATGGGGTGCGTGTGCTTGAACACCGGCAGTGGCGGCATGCGCGAATCCCAGATGAACAGGTAATACACGGCCAGGGTGAGGCCCATGCCGCTCACACCGCCCATGTAGAGTATCAGCGTGAGCAGGCGGAAGGTCTTTGACTCGAAAAAGTCATCCGATTTGGGCATTTGGATCTCCTCGTCCTTGGCTTCTTTGACAACGGCGGCCAGGTTGGCCATTAGGCCCGATTGAGCGCCTGCCATTCCGCTTTCCCAGTGAAGATCACAACAAGAACAAAAAAAGACCAAAATATCGTTAACCGTAACGCGTCTCTCCAGGGGGTCTCCGTCTCAATGGGCGCACTGAACACAACTGCGTGGCAAGTCCACCGCCACTCTGGTGATTCTCCGGGCTTCCTTCTCTTTCTCTGTGTTTTTCTGTTCTTTTTTTTTTTGTGGTTTCTTTGGCGTTGCTCGATTCTCCGCATCATCTTGGGGGCCAAAACACGCTAATAAGATTCAAAGCCAGTTCCAGAACGAACCGAATCCACATCACGTGCTGCGTTCTTGGGCGGCCACTTGGCCCAGTTTGTTTTCACTTTCCCACTCGCTCCGACGAGTATCCACTTTTCCATTTGCTTATGCACATTTTCCCTTTTGACTTTTCATTTTCCCTTTTCCATCCCGATGTCGATTCCCATCCGCTTCACTTCACTTTGTGCCTTTTCCTTAGTCTTATTTTTTTGTTGTAGATTCTATATTCATGTTTGGTCAAGGAAATAAAAAGTGACAATGACAATGTAAATCATTACAGGGTAGCATAATTTTGATGTGGTCAATAATTCTGAAAAATCTAGAAGAGATTAGACATAGATATATTTTTAAATTGTTCACAGGAATAAGGTTTGAATAAAAACGTTGCATACTTTTTGGGGCATAAAAAAGTCATTTTTATATTGTCAAAAAAGATAAAGAAATTATTTAATATATAATATAAAAAAAATAGTAGAATTTTTGCATAAAGAAAAAATATTTATTGAGTTAATATTCCTTAATTTTATATCAGCTTTTAAATTGTTAAAATAAAAAAGGTTTGAATAGAAACATGGCATTACTTTTGAGGGCCAAAAGAAGTAATTTTATATTGTCAAAAAAAAAGATAAATCTATAATTTTTCGTAGAAGCATACAAAATGGTATAATACAAATTAAAATATAAAAAAAAATTAAACTAAAAACTAATGAACCTAAATCCCAATAAACCCCAAAGATTTCCCTCGAAATAAAGACCATTTCCAAGTCGACTTTCCCGTAACTGTACTTTTACACCCACCCCTACCTTTTGCTGGCATTTCCAAATCCAATTAGCCGTGTCTACCCCCTCCATCACCTCCTCCAAGTGGTGGCAATTGCTGGTCACTGGTACTCGTGCACCTTCTGCACCGGATGGCCTCCGATGGAGACGGGGAACTTGAGGTGTATGTCCGGCATGGTGGAGTCAAAGAAGAAGAGGAAGTAGAGGGCCAGCACCATGCCCAGGCCACTGATCCCGCCCAGATACAAGAAGATCGAGATGAGGCGAAAGGTTTTGGTCTCAAAGAAGGCAGGCGGCGGTTGCTCCTTGGGCAGGCGGACGTCGTCCTTATCGGTGTTCTCCTCCTCGGCGGCTGGTGATGATAATAAAGCCATGACCAAAAAGCAACTGACCAGGGATAAGGTGACCCCTCTGCTTTTATGGAGAACTCGAATTATGACCGTCATTCGGAGGGTTTCCCAATGATTGACTGATCCAGATTGATGGGTAAACTGGGGGAAAATTGAGGACCTGAGTAGAATATGGTATATTTTAACAATTTTTTTTAAACTAAGTATAAAGTTGATGTTGGTTATATATTTTCTAGAATGAAAATTTTAGAAGATTTTTAGAAAATATATATTTTTTTGTAAAATAAAAATAACTCACATTTTCTCTCTCTGCATAGCCATTGTCGGTGGCGGACCGGTGATAAAGACTGCGGAGAAGCCCCGCCCGCACAGCTTCGAGGAGGCCATCACTCTGACCGGCGTGGGCCGCTTCCACTACAAGCTGCTGCTCATCTGCGGTCTGGTCTTCATGGGCGTGATGGTGGAGATCATGGGCGTCAGCCTGATCATGAACCAGATGAAGTGTGACCTCCAGCCGACGCTGGATCAGCAGGGCATCCTGGCCTCCGCTGGGTTCCTGGGCGTTGTCCTAAGCTCGCATGCCATGGGCTTTCTGGCGGACACATGGGGACGTGTCACGACGCTGCGCTATGCTTTGTCCCTGGCCTCCATCTGCTCGATAGTGTCTGGGTTCTCGGTGAACATCTGGATGCTGATAGTGTTTCGTTTTCTCACTGGATTTTTTATATCCGGCGGCCAGGCCTGTGTCTTTAGTTTGTGCGGGGAGTTTCATGGAAATGGTTCCCGGGTTCGACATGTCACGCTGCTCTCGGGATTCCTCTGCCTGGCCATGGTCTTTGCCCCAGGTGAGTATGTGGCTCACATGGCGTATGCTTATTATCACTCATACGCCATGTTGCCGGGCTTTGTTTTTCAATAAAAAAAAATATAATTCAATATATTGAATTAATTTAATAAATTGCAACTCCTTCCTCATTCCAGCCATGGCCATTGGCATCCTCCCCCTTCACATCGAGACCGTAATCCTGGGCATGCGCTTCTCCTCCTGGCGCGTCCTCCTCCTGGCCAATGTCTCCATTTCACTGCTGGCCCTGGTCGGCCTCACAACGCTCCCAGAGACCCCAAAATATCTACTCGTCCAAGGACGCAGCGATGAGTCAATGGAAACTTTGCGTACCATCTTTGCCACAAACTCTGGCCGGGATCGAGCCGAGTATCCAGTGCGAGAGGTGGCCCTAGAAAGTGGTGGCGCCAGCCTGGGCGATGTTCATGGCGTACTCGATGCAGTGCGTCTGGTGTGGCACCAGACAGTGCCCCTCTTCTATCGCTCCCGCCTGCCCCACACGCTGAACATCTGCACCATTCAGTTCCTGATCTATTTCCTGGCCCAGGGCATCTTTATGTGGTTCCCCACCATCCTGGACGAGCTGGGCACACGGAACGGTGAGGATACCTTGCTCTGCGGTGTGCTTCAGGGCTTTGATGTTGATGCCAAGTCGGCGGATGCGGATTTGGGCTGCTCGGTGGAGGTGGACACGTCCACATACCAAGTGATGATCATCATTGGTGCCTCCTTTGTGGCCATCTATCTGTTCTTTGCCTATGTCATTGATTATACCGGCAAGAAGAACCTTCTGAGTGAGTATCTTGGGGATATGGATTAACCATCCATTGTGACTCTAACTCCTCTTCCTTTTACTTAGTATCCTGGATGAGTCTCACCCTGATCTGCCTGGTGGGCCTTCACTATGTAGAACAGTTTGCTTTGGTGGTGATTGCCTTGACCGTGGTCATGGCCATCGGCAACTGTGGCGGCCTGGTCAGCACCATTGCCATGGAGTTCTATCCGACGCACATTAATGCCATGGGCATGTGCTTCATCATGATGGTGGGTCGCCTGGGCGCTGTGGTGGGCAGCAATCTGCTCGGTCGCCTGCTCTTTGCCAGCTGCGAGGCCATCTTCTGGGCATTGCTTGGCCTGGTGGCGCTACTCTGTGTCCTTGGCTATTTCCTGCCGGAAAAGGAGACCGCCGCCAAGGCCAAGGCGAGGGCGAAAGAGGAGAAGAACAAGGAGGCTGCGTAGGCAGTAGATTATAGGTTTAGTCTAGATCAAGCGGACTTTTTTTAAAATTTTTTTTATCCATTTTGACGTATCCATTTGATCCTTGAATAATATTTTGATCTAGCTTAATTTTGACTTCCTTAATTAACATAGAAATGTATATATAAAATATATATATTTTAAAACATTAAAGTGATCAGTATAATACGATTTTGATACAGGATCAAAATGGAGAATAGATAGGAATACAACGAAAATACCTCTGGGAAGTGTTCTGATTTTGAGCAAATGTAACAAAGCTTTAATTAAACATAAAACAACAATTAAATTAAAAAATGAATTCAATTTACTTAATTTACTTAATTTAGCTCATTTTTCACTTGCTCCAAGTATGAACACTCTGAATATCATTTAAAAACAAAATACTACTTATATAAACCATGATTTATAAATACTTGTATTTATTATTTAAATTATACAACTTAATTTTTTTTTTACTGTAAATGATGATTTTGATTGTGAAGTTGCATCAGCAAAATTCCAATAATATTTAAATTATTCACGATTTGATTTTTCTGATGTAACTTGACCATTAGCTCGTATCATTTAAGGTAAATAATAGTGGGAAATATATGGAATCTGTTATTTGTTGCTCAACATATTTTATATTAAATATAATTTAACAATATTGTTTTACTTCATTTATTTATATTACTTTTAGTATTTCTTTTTTAAGCTTTCATATTTTTCATTGCTTAATTTGTGGGTTAGTTAGGCTTTTTAAAACCAGTGTGACCTTGCCGTGGTCTATTACGCAGCTAGCCAACACTGTACATATACTTGTCCCTTTCTGGCTCGCAACGTGAACCTGAAAAACGGCTAGAATTAGGGTAGGAAGCTGTTTTTTGAAAATAAAGCCAGAGCCAGAAAACCAGGCTAAAGATCAAGGCCAACACCTTCACCAGGGACTTCTTTCAATAATTCAACAATTAAATAACTCAATAATATAACATAATTAAATTAAAATAACTTTCAAAATGGCTTCCAATAAGAACACGTGCTATACTAACGAGAACGAGAAGCCCACGGGATACAAGCGCCAAGCCGATCCTGAAACCCAGGCGAAGGGCAACAACAAGCGCCTGGCGCTGGACAACATCACAAACGTGCTTAATCCCGGACAGCAGCAGGAGGAGAACCCTATCAATGCCGAGGAGCAGGCTAACAGCAAGGAGCTGGTGACTCTTCAGCCGTACCAAGGCGCTTTCGGGGACATCCCATTCCTGCCCGGCCTGGAGCCGATCATTTTGATCTCCCCATTGCCGTCTACTCCCCCCCCTGCGGGTTTGATCAATGACCCCTTAAACAACGAAGATTCCATGCAGTCATGGCCCTACGCCCTGGGCGTGGCCATAGCCAAAATTGCTCCAGAGGCAAACGCCGTGCCTGCCGGGGAGATAGATTTGGTGCCCGAGGCGGGTACTGTCCAGGCGAGTGCCGCCCAGGAGTTGAACTCACCCTTCATCGACGTGGTAAATATTGAGCAGGAGCAGGAGCAGCAGCGGCAGGTAGTGCCGCCAAAACCTCGCCGTGTGACACTAATGACAGTTAACGAGGAGTTGAACAACGAAGATCCTATGCAAAAATGGGAGTACGCCATGGAGGTGTTCATCTATCTGAAAGAACGCGAGAAGAGGTTCATCGTCAGGGACTACATGCCCCGTCAAACGGAGCTGACCGCCTGGAAGCGGATGCTTCTTATTAACTGGATGGTGACCGTGCATCAGGATCACGGAACATTCAGGGAGACACACTTCCTGTCGGTGAAGATAGTCGATCTTTATTTAAGCAGCTTCCTGGTTGCCGAAAACATGCTGCAACTCCTGGGGGCAGCCGCCATCAATATTGCCGCCAAGTTTGAGGAGAACGATGCCCTGCCGGCCCAGGTGTTGTTGCAAATGTGCCAAACAAATTATAGCAGTGCCGATCTAAACCAGATGGAGTGGCTCACGCTGAGCGGCATTGGCTTTGATTTGGGAATCCCCATTGGATATAGCTTCTTGCGTCGCTATGCTCGCAGTTCCGGGGTGCCGACACCCACCTGGACCTTGGGTAGCTACATCCTCGAGCTGGGCATATTCGACTACACCACAGTGGGGCATAGCGACTCGCAGTTGGCCGCCGCTGCCCTTTTTATGGCCCTGCGCATGCACGGCAATCCTGACCAGTTGGACGGGGACACCTGGAACGAATCGCTGGTCTACTATTCGGGCTACCAGCTGGCAGACTTTGCCAGGCTGGTGGTTGTCCTAAATGACGTACTGCATCGCGCCGATTGGATCACATTCGGGGCTGTGCGAAATCTTTACTCGATGGCTGTTCTTTACAAGGTGGCCATGGTGCCGCTACTGACCAACGAGGAGCTGTTCTCCCACAACCAGGATCTGTACAACCCGAATGAGTCTTAGGGGATATATATATATATATTTTGTACATATATATATATATATATTTTTTACATATATAGATATTTTTTTTAATGAAAATTTACATTAAAACATCACATAATCTTTTCGTGCCTTGCATGATCTGTAGCGGGTTTAGAACGAGAGCAATCGCTTTGGAAATGGGAAACGGATTAGGTAAATGTTTGTGCCCATTCCTACGCCAGCGGCGATAGATGTTGTCATCGGGTGCAGCAGGCACAAGCCCAAGTCCAAGACAACTTGCAAGTAGAAGTAGAAGTACGAGTAGCTGCATTAACATTCCTTCGTTGAGGCGGGACGGGGGGGTGGAGAGACTAAACGCATTCCGAGTGCCATCGCCATCGTTGACTTCAGTTCCAACTGCTTCTCAGGCTCAAGGGTATTTGCAGAGCTTTCGGATGTGCTAGACTGGCCAGTCCATGGATTTATCTAAACAAATTATTCCCGCGAAACTCTCTTGTCCGTTAAGCTGTCCGCCCAAGGGAATATACATTTAGATTTATATTTGTAAATGAATTAATTAATTCAAAAACTTGGATCTATTAATATTTTTATAAAAATAGTGTCAATATCTTTTGTATAAATTTTTGTAGATACAAATAAATTCTTAAATTTATTTTTAAATATTTTTTAGGGTATTTCGAGTGTCGAGTTCATATATCATATTTTGAAAATATTTAATATTAGAAATATTAAAAACTATAATATTAAAATTTATAAAAAAAATATATATTTCAAATATTTTTTTAAGGTATTTCAAGTGTCGGGTTCTTTTAGTTCATCGATCCTAGTTGAGTTAGCCAGTGTTTTTGTGCGTCTGTTTTTTTGAATTTATTCAGCAAAACGGTATTTGCTCCGCCGGCTGGTCGCAGTCTGCGTCTACTTGTGCTTCTTCGGGGGCACCTCCAAACCGCCGAGCAGGCAAGCTAGCAAACTGGCAGCCAAGCAACAAACCGTTGCCAATCATAACACACACGTTGCCACAAACCAAAGGCCTAGACCGAGACACACACTGTGGCAGTGTCATTGCGGATTCTTAACGCCGATTCCAAGTCTCCCCCCAGACCAACTCCGATTGCGATTCTTCCCTCTGCCACAATCTCTGGGCAAACGAAGCGTCGCGTTGCCGGCCATTGATTGCCTAACTGCGCATTTCTCGGCTTATAAGGCATTGGCCAGATAACCACCTCTAACAACTGCCAAGTCCCCCAGTCAGAGTGTCAGTCTCGTCTCCGTTCTGGTCCCAATGCCAGTTCCATTAGCCAACGGCATCGCCATCGCCATCACAGATGGGCCATCTGTGGGGGCCGGGAATCCAGTTCGCAAAACGCAACCCAACCCACATCGGCTGGCCAACTCTGGGGATTTTTCAACCTGCACAGTTCGGGGTCACCTGGAATTACTGGTGACAAATTAGACCAGGATGCAGACTATACTGTGGGGGATCCTAGAAATCCTTAAAAAATTAATTTAAAATTTGTCAAGCTTTAATTTGAAGAAGAAAAAACAGATACTTCAAATTTTAATATATTCTCATCACGTTTCCGGGTCGCCAGTAGTCTTCCAGTTCCCTGGTGACTTGGACCATTGGCACACTAACCCATAATGCTGGCAAATTAGCATCAACATTAACTTGGCGTTAACACAACAATTGCAGAATCAGCGGCAATAATTCAAGTGCGAGTACGAGGCAATGATGACAATGGATGTGTCTGTCGGAGTCGTCGACATCTCCTCCAGCTTCTGGGTCACAACGGCTGTGGCCGGTTTCCGGGGGCCCCCATAAAGTCCTATGGAGAGTCAGTTGCCGGCACAAGTCGAGCCAAAACCAAGTCACGCCCAAAATGGAGCAGCATCGTCGAAAATAGTTAAGTAGGCAACTTAGCCAAATTGGCTCGAGGTGGGCCAGGAGCTGAAACCAGAGGCAGATATTGAAAATATATACTGAAAATAAATATTACAAATAAATAACTAATTTACCAAATAACCGTAGATGAAGTATAATATTTTGTTATATTCTATTTACCAAAAACTTTCTGATTTTCTTGATTTAAAATAAAATTCTGGCTATAACATTCTATATTTCTGTATAACATATATTTAGCTTACTTCCTTTTTCTTGCCGTGTAGCCAAAGCAGCCGCAAAGGTACGTGGATAAACAGGCAGCGTTAAAAATGCGTTGAGGAATTACAATGATGACAGCAGCAAGGCGAACGAGAAGGAGAAGCACAAATGGAGCCAGGTGGAGTACGGGGGGCGGGCAAAGTGTGCCGATGGCTGTCATAAAAGAACCGGGGATAGCCGATAGTTTGCACGCCAAGTGGGAAGAACGCAAGAGCGACAGAGAGGCCAACTATGGATGCCAAATTCAAAAGTGGACTGCGCATGCGTGGAATGGGAATGAGAACGGAGAAACACAGACTCGCAGACACTCGAAGAATCCAATAAATCGGAAGAATCATAGACTCGAATTCAAGTCTTAAAAATCCTGAAGAATTAAAAGAATTAGAAAAAAAGGGAATCTTTAAAGAATAACATAATCGAAGAATCAGAAATTGAAGAACTATATACTCGAAGGTCTGCAAAAAAAAAAGAAAGAATTAAGCTTAATGGAATGTATTACTAAGGAATTATTAATCTTTGAAGAATCGTAGACTATTCACGGACTGGCAGATTCTTGAAATCATGAAAGGATTGAAAGAGACTTCTAAAAAATGAAATAATCAGAATACCGAAAGTACCTCACAGAACCAAAGATTTTCAGAATCCAAGGAAATTGGTCCAATCCAAGAACCTGGGAAATCACAGTCGCTTCGCTGTTGTTGTTGTTGTTGAGCTAATGAAGCAAACTGCGACGCCCGCCAAGTCAAACGTTATTTAATCACAATCGTTGGGGCCCCAGCTCCAACACCAACTCCGACTCCAGTCTCAATTCCGATCCCGGTCCCAGTCTGGTCTGCAGGAGAAGAAGCGACAGGTGCTGCTGCTGCAGCGGCACGGAATCCAAAGGAATGCAGGAAAGCACAAAGCTTTGAGTTTGGAGTACTCCAAACTATGCGATGCCCATTAGAGATGGAAAAACATGGATGATTTTTGTTTATAGCATGCATCCTCATAGTTTATACTACATATTTTAATTAAATGAATGAATGAGACAGAAAATTGAGGTTGAGTTGAGTTCCTCAGCTTTCTTTTACCTGAAGAATCAGCATGCCCGGTCGCTCTAACAAATCTACAGAGTATTATGTACAAAAAAAGTATAATAAACCCGATGTGGAAGAGGTAGTGGCGTGTAGAGTATGCAGGCGCGACGGCCAATCAATTCTCAGAAATGAAAACGCCGTCTTCGGTGGGTATTACCGTTGCTGTTGTTCTGCTTCTTCTTCTTCTTGCGATTCTTCTGCTGCCTGACTCTTTACTTCTTCTCATTTCTTCGCCTTGTTGTTGGCACAATTGTGCGATGCAACAACAACACACAGAGGCCACATAAACAGAAAAGAATGCGAAGAAATGCAAAATGCAAACACCACGAACACAACCACTTTCCAAATGCATTCATGGTGTTTACCGTTTAAATGCGCCCAGTTACTGTTGTTGTTGTTGTTTTTGTGGCAGCAGCAGCCGCCTCTCTAACAACAAAAACAAATGCGGAGAAAAGCAGCGGGCAAGCACAAGACGAAGAAAAAGAAGAGGAGCCAGCATGGAGACCGTTGCACATCAGTCTTCAGTGTTCGTGTGTGTGTGTGCGCGTGAGATGGCGATCTTGCCAATTCCGATTGGAGCTTTTTTTTCGTGCGAGTTTGGGAGAAAGAGGAAACGGAAATTTTTGTTTATTGCTCAAAATCAGTTTTAGATCAACGTTCTGTTCCCATCTTGATTAGTTGTCAACGACAGGCGAAAACTGTATAACCGTTATGAGACGCCGCCCAACGATCGCTTCCCAGACAAAATCTGGGTTTTATATGTATGCACCTTGCGCCAACCAGAAAAGCTGGCTATAAATTTGATGCCCTGCAAGCATTGAGCTGAGTGCTTTCTGATGATGAGTTGGGTATATTGATATTTGAATAAAATAAAAGGTACTTTTTTGCATTTATGCCTGAACTAAATATTTTTCATTATTTTGTTTTAAAAATATATTTGTACATATGTATGCATATATGTAGTTTTTGAAAACTTTTCAAATGTAAAGCAATTTGTTTTAAGTGCACTCTGTCTTTTTACAGGGTATCTTTCGGTCGAGTGAATTTACACCTGTTGGCGGTGTTTAAGCCGAAAGTTCAAGTTCAAGTGCGCCAAATTCAAAACGCCGACGTCGACGCCAGCAATGGCAGCGCCGCCGCCGAGCTTTTTAGACGATGCAGAATCTCTCGCGCTCTCGCTCTCCTTTCGCCTTGAGGGGGCGGCCAATGATGGCCCCGATGAACTGATTTTATTGGTTCGCTATAATTTTTTATTGGTCCCCTAATTGGCAGGCGATTCTATGTCATTAGGCCGCTTGATTAGCGGCGCCGCAGCAGCAAACAGCAGCAGCGGCGGCAATAGCAACAACAAGTTTTGGACTGTGCTCATTTGCGCAGCTGCCAACGCAGGTGTAAAAAAAGCTCGGCGCGCAGGCGCAGTCGACGCAGGCAGATCTTGCCTTTCTGTGTGTGTGCCTCGATTTTCAGCCTCTTCTTGTGCCTCAGCATCGCGGCCTCTGCTCCACTGCCTCGCTGCTGCCACTCCGCGCCTCTTTCTCTCTCCGAAGCTCGGCTTCTCGGCCTCTGCTTCTTGTGCTGCTTCTTCTACTTGTTGTTCCCGGACAGTTACATTACGAGGCCAAAGAAAGTATCGGCTGGCTAACTCGCGTATTTCGCGTTCGTCGCTCGCCGAGTCCACACGTGCTGCTCCCGCTGCTCTGCCCTCGAGTACGTTCGCTCGGATCGTGATCCGTGGTTCCCGAGAGGAGGAGGCTCCACACCAAAGTGCTCCACCAAAAACCCAAAATTGAAGTAAAAAAAAAAGAAACGAAACAAAAAAAGAATCAAAGCATAAAAGGAAACCAACAGATAAAAACCAAGTGTTGCACCGCAAGTGTTAGTGAATATTTTTTTTGCTGTTCTTGTTGCTGTTCTTCACAAATACCGTTACTCGCCAAAAGAGCGAAGAGAGTAGAATAATCTACAGTGAAGTGAGTGCTTATTTTGTTGTTGTTTATTATTGATTCTTTACCCAAAAACAACAACTGAATGATCCTTTTTTTTTATAATTTGTATTATAACATATTCATTTGTTTTTTTTTTTTTTGTACTTTTTTTCTAATGAAAAATATATTTTGTGTAAGTCTTGTTAGTCTTTAAACCAGGATATACGTACAGGCGAGACTAGATACAAAACGAGGGAGGGGAGAAGAATGGGGGGCTGGCCGTCGTCTTCCAGCTTTAGCTTCTTCTTCTTTTGCTACTTCTACTTCTAGTGGAGCCGATTAACCAGCTAGACGGCAAATGCAGCCGAGCATTTCATGCTTTCTAATTTTCCCAATTAGCACAAATGCGGCTGCTTGTTGCTTGCTTGTTGCCTCCGCTTCTGCCTTCTACTGATTTCTTCTGATTCTTCTCCATCTCTCGTCTGCAGTCTAAGCAATCTTCTTCAGCCGTCTTCTCGGCTTAGATAGCGGCGGAATCGAAATCAAAATCAAAGCCGCACAGATCCGTGCTCGTGTGCTGCCGCCTGGCACTTTCCAAAGTTTTTCCCGTGGAAAAAAACACAATCGTACATACATAATAATAATCATAACAGTCGCACGTACCGAAGACGGAGACTGAGGCGGCCGGAGAGGCTACCAAAAGTGGCAACGTCATCCGTCGAATGATTCCCACACGCCCCAACAGGTGCACTATTTATTGACCGACTCGCACACACCTGTCAAATGGCAACTAATCACCAATCAGGGGCCATGAGCACGGACTTCTTTCTTCTTCATAACAGTGATTGATTCTCCTCTATTTGCGTTACGTATTGGGCGGTCCGATTTCACTTCTGTGTCATTAATTCTACGTATATATAGTATATACCGTATAACCCCGATTTTTAATAGCCTAAATTTTAATGCATTTGCACAAACGCAGACGGAATTTCGCAATAAACTACACGGAATCATAGGGAAAACCAGATAAGCGACAAAGGTACACCCACGGCTGTGTTGTGACCTTTGGAAAGATTACGTCTTACCGGTAAGTTAGAGCCTATTTTCTTACCATTAAGTCTTATCTGCACCAAAGTATAATTTACATAAAAATAACTTTGGGCACCAGAAAAAGACATCAAATGTCATAATTCTTAGGACTAATTAAGATGTCTGAAATTTTTTAATTAAGTATGCACATTATTTTACACAGAAATGCTTTCCAATCTAAAATAAATACATTTTTGGGTTAGTTGTGATCGATTATTGATTCGATAACATGATCCTATTGCAAGGATATACAAATTTTGGCTTCCCGAAGTTAATTTCCTTCCTTGGTTTTAATAGTATATATTTTAATATTTTAAAAATATCATAACTAAGCCCCAGCTCTTATTAATTTCATAAAACTTTATAAGAAGAACATTTTTCTATTATATATATATATATACTTTTTTTTTTAATTTTAAAAATTTTCTTTCTTTAAATTTCTTACAAATTCTTTGGTTAAATGTTGGCCAAAGATTAGCTAATTATACCTTAAGGTTTCTATATTCTAAAATAGATTTTATTGGTTTATTATTAAAAAAATATTTGAATAATATTATTTGAAAATTTAAAGAAGAAACTTTTAAATGATATATTAAATACAAAACAAATAGATACACCTTTTCCCAGTGTACGACTATCAACGAGTATGATATAAAACCAAAAATAAAAATAAAAATAAGATAAGTTCCAAAAAAAAAAGACTGGAACTCAGGTTGCAGCCCGACTTATTGACTTATTAATTAAACAAGAACGATGATGATGGTCGATATGCAGACAGACAGACAGATAACACGGGGATAACAGCCAAAACAAGTTTATTAACATACTGTTTTGACACCTTTTGGCGACCACCTTTCCCACCATTAAGACGGGGCCACCATCATCCTCATCATCATCATCCGTCGCGTGGATTAAGTGTTATGACAACTTTCGTCACTGTCGTCGTCGCTGCACTTGGTTCATTAGTCTCCGCCGAGCCTGTGACTGCGATCAAATACAGATACAGATAAATGGAACAGATCTTGGCGAGAAGAAGTGAGTGGTAGCAGCGGTGCTAATGCATTTGATCCGTTTTGGAGCGCATTAAATGCACCGTTAACTACTTCGAATTCTAATTAAGCTGATGCGACAATCCAAAGCACGCCGCTCTGTGGCACAATAAACTCAATTCTCAATCTCGCAGCGGCCAAAGAACTCCAAGACGAAGCAGCCAGCGGGCAAAGCAAACACAAACACGCGACTTGGCCATAAATGCAATGCCAGGTTAGCCAGGTTTTGCCAAGTTGCCAAGTTGCCAGGTTGCCAGGTTTGCCAGTCAGCCAGT
Organism: Drosophila bocki; assembly: GCA_008042715.1. NCBI lineage: Eukaryota > Metazoa > Arthropoda > Insecta > Diptera > Drosophilidae > Drosophila > Drosophila bocki. Next base: position 70,749 of record VNJY01004974.1, on the reverse strand, counting down.
GTCTCGTTGCCTCGTTGTCGCATCTGTGCATCTGTGCAACAGCAACGGCAACGGCAACTATCTCCTCGACAAGAGAGACTATCTCTTTGTTTGGCCTTAAATGATTTGCTTTAGCCATTATTGGCTTGGACCCTATAAGCGGCTTTGCCAGATCTTCAAGGTCTTCCCCGGCAGACCCTCCTCTCGCATCCGTCCATTTGGAATTCATTCATTGTTTGGTTCGCAGCTCGCCAAGCTTGAAGCTAGCCTTTTCTGCCCGTTTCTCCGCCTCATCGATGCTGATGACGCATAATTTATGATCGACCCAGTAAATTCTACTATTCCCAGTGCTGGCGCTCTTTCACATGCCCATCACGGATACACAAGATGCGAGCTAGCTGCTGGCTGCTGGCCATAGATACAGATACACAGATGTACAATATGCAGATACGGATACAGATAAAGCCGACAGCGACGACGACGACGACAAGCCTTTTCTTTTCACAGAATGTTAATTTGTATTCAGAGCCATCATCAAAGAGAGTCGAACGACGGACACTGAAGATCTGTAGACGCCGGACCGTCTCGTCGTCTAACTGTTCTTCGCCTTTCTACAAACATTCCAATAATGAAATGGAAATTTTTCCATGGCACATTTTTCGGCCTTTGGTGCATCCATCCATCCATCCAACCATCCAACCATCCATCTAGCCACTTGGCCATCGGCAATCAAAGTATTGACCGAAAAAGCACTCATTAGGCGTTGATCTCAAGCACATATCATTGGATTGTGGAATTCCATTGAACAGGCTTGCTTTCTTCGAGAATTTTTTCAAGATAAAGTTGTTTTGGTTATTCATTCATTTATTACCTAAACACCTCATCCTCTTAAATACACCTTAATTGCTCTTAACTAGGCTAACGCACAAGTTCAGCCAACGCTGACCTTAACAGTTTTGGTGTTTTAAAGTTTTTAGAGGCCATAAAGCTTTCTTCAAGTCTAACTCGGTGTGCCGGAGTGCCTGGAGTGCCAGCCGAATGACCCAAGGGGGCACATCAAGTGTCTCTGGAAACACGCTGTGGCATAAACAACATGCCCAATAAAGTTGTTAAGCTTCCTTGGACTCTGTGCATCCGATGATAAGCAGCTGCCGCCGTCCTGGCAATGGCTTTGGGCCACCTCCCCAAGCATTGTTTCTGCACTTGACTCTGGGCGGAGATGGCGGATGAGAATGAGGATGAAGAAGTGTCGTGGCAGTTGTCATGTTGTCGCAGACAAACTGGCAAACAAAAGTTTCGCTGCGGCGCACAGGATTGCAGTTCTCTGAATGGGAATGACTGGTAGAGGCTGGGCTTTTCCCAGCATTGCTGAAATTTGAATGGCTGCCATAGTCTGTGTCCGGGGCCATTTGACACGTTCTCGGTCTTTACCAGCCCGTTCATTTGAATGTTTTTCTTTGGCAGCTTTGCCAGAATAACAGTTGACAGCGGCTGCTGCAACAACTGGGGAAACTGGTATGCTGGGGATGCTGGGAAACTGGGGAAAATGATGTCAGACCTACTGCTCCCTGCTCCTTCACTGCCTGAAATTTAATATAACCCACTCGAGGAGAAGTCTTGACTCTGGGCTTGTTCGCAGCTTGCTTCGGTCCAATTAATTTGGTAATGGATCTCCTTCCATCTGGGATCCTGGGTAAATAATGCTGCGCCAGCTCGTACCAGGCTAATTACACCAAATGAAATTGCATTTGGCGATTGTCTGCCAAAAAAATAAACAGAAAAAACTCACACGAAAAGTGGACAAACTTGCTCCTCGGACCCGAGGAGGTGGCTTTGGCTAGCGGCTGGCTGGTTTTGGCGGAACCAGTTTAATTAAAAGAAAGTGAACCATTTAAAAATGTATTTTGATTTCGGCTTTGCTTTTCCCACATTATCATTATTATCGTGATTATTGCGCTTTTCACTGAGCCAGCCAACAGAAGCTAAAAATATACATCAAGAAATACAACAAGAAACCAGTAACAAATAAAAAACAAGAAAAAAACAGTAGATAAACAAAAAAAAAAAAAAAAAAAAAAAAAAAAAAAAAAAAAAAAAAAAAAAAAAAAAAGAAGAAACAAAAAAATGAGGCATGGGCAGGTGATTTACCGTTGGCTGTTTATCGTAGACCGTTATAGCGATTCGATTCGATTTGTTTCGAACTCGAATTCGTTTCGATTCGAAAGTGATCTGCGGCAGCAGCCACTGCTTTGGGATCTCAATCTTCATTTCCACTTCCATTTCCACTTCCATTTCCACTTCCATTTCCATTTCCATTTGCACACAAGAAGAAAAGTGAAAACTGAAACCGTAAGCAAAGTTCGTCACTGATCGCCTTTTGATGCGACAACAATTTCTTTTCTTTTCCATTTCGTTTGCTCTCGATCGCCTTCGATGATGATGATGATGATGGCGATGGCTTCTGCTACTGCCCAGTTAATGAGTGGTCGAATCCAAAGCCAATCCCATCCAATCCGATACGATCTGAGGGATAGCAGTCCGCAGAGCGTGTCGGCGGGGCAACTTCTACTTTTCCGCTCTTTCGCTGCAAGTGTGCGGTACTGTTAATTGCAGCGGCGTCATTAATTAAGCGCCACCAGAGCGTGCAACACGCGGCCAGCTATAGCTCTAGCTGTAGCTCTACCTCTATCTCCAGGCTGCAAGCCCCCAAACTTCCAGCTCCAGCTCCAGCTCCGTCGCCGGCCTGGCTGCGTCGCACTTTCTTTGGCTTAGTTATAGTTAGATAGTTAGTGGGGGGGTCTGCGAAGCGGTGCTGATTATTAACCCAGTAAGGGTATGACCCAAAAATAGCTTGCAAGAATTTATAGTGGGTTCATAATATTTCTCTTTATTTATATACTCTTTTGTAATTCTGAATTTATCATAATATTTGTCGTATTATTGTTGAATAGATACATCATTCAAGAAGATATATAACATTTAAAGGGGGTTCTAGTTCTAAATATCTAGTTATAAAAATTGAATAACTGACTCCCATATAAATCTTGGAAACTAACTGAATAACCTAGATTTAGCCTAAAAATACATATGTATAAAGTAAACGTAAAGATATATATATATATGTATATGCAAGGCCACTATATATGTAGTGTACTTCCCACCACTGATCTCAAGATAAAAAGATATATATTTGAGTCTTGCCATAGATCTAGGTACAGCTAAGCCGTAGTGGGCTTCCCACCCAGCCAAGATCTCTGGGATCTCTCGGATCTCTTAATTGGCTGGCGGTGCACATGCAAAGTTACAGTTAGTCTGGCAGCAGTCTGCCAAAGACGAGGCTTTGTTTTAGTTTTTTTTTTTTAACCAACCAGTTTTCACTCTTTTGCTCTAGACACAAAATAAAAAGGAAAAACAATAAACCGGAGGGGAGAAATTAATTGGCTTCGAATTAAAGACAAATAAGCATATCGGGCCCGTTTACCGTTTACTGTTTTGTTTTTTCTTCTTAATTTTTTATTATTTTTTTTTTTTTTGTACGTCGAGGCCCAACTCTCTTTTATTTACAGTTCTGCGAGAGAGAATCTCCACTGACCGCATTTTTGCGCCTCAAGAAGAATTGAGGGAATGGAAGAAGAGAAGCCTCTACCGGGCCCTGTCCATCATCTTTTCATGTATTTCGAGTCTCCCAATTCGAATTCGAATTCGAACTCACTTTGTTTGGCGGGGACAATCGGCAGTTTCGATTTCATTTTCACCTGTGCGCCGCGCACCTGCAACTCGCCAGGTAAAAGTGGCATACAAATCGGGCACTGGAAAGGAGACAACAAATGAGATTTTACTCATTATTATTATTGTTATTACTATTGTTGTTGCTCTATGGTGGGCCTTGCTTGTGGGCTTCACTGCTCCACTGACTGACTGCCTGATTGATTGATTGATTGATTGCCGGCGTCTCTTTAATTGCCGCCAGGGAAAGTGCCACAGCATCGGGCGTGTAAATATTTATCGGATTTAATGCGAAAGAATTAAGCGAATTGGAAAGTTGCACAGGGAAATTTTGTTTTTTTTTTTTTTCTTATCTAAGATTAGAATTCTATTGATTTTATAAAGCATGAGTAATATGATCAAATGAGTGATTAATGTTATAAATAGACTGTAAATATATAAATTTATACTTTTGCAGGTCAAGGCTTCTTTACAATTTCAATATTTACACCCAAGACTTTCTTCTTTCTCTCAAAAAAAATCTCCTTTCATAAAAAAATTTTGTTTTGATCAACTTTACATCTTCCGAAAGTAATACTATTTAATTCTCTTTTTTCCTTTTCTTAATTTGTAGAATTACTCATTCAAGTTCTTCTACAATATATAAAATATATATTTAAACTTCTATTTCTTTGTTTTAAAGTTTCCCCAAATTCCTTAGATTTGTATGGAAATCTTCAACTTAATTCTTTTCCGTCCATTCTATCTTCCAATCTCTCTTCGATGAGGGTCTCATTTGTATTAGATTTTCCATGTTTATTGTCCACTTTCAAGGCTAATGATATCTCAAATAATTAAAAGAATAAAGAATTTGGGTGACTGTGACACTAGGGTGACTCATGACTACAGTCTCCAGTCTACAGCCTGCAGTCTCCTGTCTACAGCCTGCAGTCTCCTGTCTACAGCCTGCAGTCTCCTGTCTGCATTCTACGCTCCCCAGTCTCCAGTTTTGCAATCTCCAGTGTGTGTAGCGGTCATCAAGCCCCGACATCGTTTCCAGGCACCTCAATTTGCGAAATGGCGCCCCCGGGGGGTCCGTCCGGTGATCGAATGGATCAGAGTGAGTGGCAGTGGGTCCAAGTTCGGGTTTGGGTTCAGGTTCAGGCTCAGGCTCAGGCTCAGGTCCAGGGAAATTGCTCGACTGGCCATTTATTAAATTTCAATTTGTTTATGGCTTCTTTTCGTGGCCGCCATTTCACGTGGCCCGGGCAATTTTGGGTCCATTGGTTAGGGTTGCTTGGCTGGCCCCCAGGCGCGTTGGGTTAAGTGCGATCTGGCCCCGGATACGAGCATCGCGCTAATGACGAGCATCGACATCTTTATTACCCAAAACGGGCCCCTAAAAAAAAAAGAATATATATAAAAATAAAAAAAATAAGAAAAGCAAAGAGCAGAGTCTTTAACAATTGATATTTAACATACGAATTGATCGGAGGACGACAACGATATAATGATGATGGTGATCATGAAAGCAATTAAGAAGAGCTCCCAAAAAGTGGCCAGAAGAATGAACCGAAGAAAGGGGAATAAGGAACGAAATTCTGGTGAAGACAGAAGAATTCTTTTCGGCAATCGATAAACATATAACTAAATTATGTAGTAAACTGTATTTTGTAAATATATTTATATATAAAAATATAAATATATTTGAAGAAATACGTTGAACTCTGATTAGTTCTGTAATTTGTGTATTTATTTTATTTTTTTTATTTGTGTATTTATTTTATTTTTTTTATTTGTGTTTAACTATTAAAATAATTAAATTATTGGCGTATACTAAGAATGACAGAGAAGATCAATATATTGATACTATTTTGGTAACATTACAATATCAGTGCCGTAATCGATATTCTCTTTGATATATCATAATAATTACCATCTATAAAAAATCTCTTTAAAATTTGGTTTCAAAGAAAAAAAAATTACAATTAAATAACATTTTTCAAAAATTTATATATATATATTTTTTTAGATTCAAATTTTTGTATTATTATTTTTTATATATATATTTTTTTACGATATCTTTCACTTTACTATAAATTTGTCGATATATTATCGTTATACATACCTAGTGAACACCTTGATATATTTTCATGATCAAAAAAAGTCTATCGCCTTAAATCTAAACATCGATTAACGATAACTCATCAAGGCAATCGATCGATTACATTTTTTTTTTGCTGCAACAGGAGAGATCAAGAGATCAGCAATCGTTCATGGCAATTGCAGCAATTTTCGCGGCTCCGTTAACCGCGGATCACGACTTTCGCTCCCTCAACCTGTGCCAGTTAGTTTCAGACAAATTCGTGCTTCAACCCATTCCGATTTCTACATAAATATACACGGAAACTGTGGAAACTGTTTAGTTAAATATTTAAATAGCTTAATTTCACCCATTTTGCACACCATTTTAATTGAGTTAATTCCCACAATGCGAGCCAACATGGTGAGAATTAAATCAATTAAAATGGTGTGCAAAATATAATACTATATCGTTGATTGGATAGAATAACACAAGAGCAGATGTGGGGAGTGAAAGCGACCAAATCGCTTGTTTGTTCCATTTATCATTTCCACTTTCAACCACTAATTGTAATTTAAATTGTATAAAAATAAGTAAAGAAAACATTGTGTTTAACAAGCCACTCAAAAAAAGCAAGAGTTAGAGAGAGAAAACCCAAATAAGACTCCGTATTTTGTTTAGTTTCTTTCAACATTGAGGTAGTCCCACATATACTATATAGTACTGTGATTAAACCAGATCTCTAACCTTGTACTTTCATTTCCCATGTTTTCATTTTGTTGCTTTTTCAGATTCAAATCCAAACGCCACGCCGCCAGCGTCATGTGGAGCCCACAGAAAGGCCCTACACGCCTGTGGGACCTTAGACTTAGTAGCTGTATATTTATCTTACACTTAATGGTGAGTAATAATTTTTATATATTATTTATAGTATCATTATATATATAATTGCAAATGTATGTGGTAAAATCTTATCTCACTCCCATGGCTATTAATTGATAAACTAAAGCTCTAAAGGCAAGGTCAAGTTTGTAGTTTGTAGTAAATGTTAAAGAAAATGTTATAAAATTAAGGTGAGAGTCCACTTAAGGCCTGGAAACTAATTAGATTCGTTCGGAGATATATATAGATTTTAGATTTATAAATTGCTTTGAGATCTCTGGAACTATCAAGCCTAAAAATAGGTCTTAAAGTATCAGTATCATTTGAAAAATAAGATCAAAACTCATAGAAGATGTGTAGATACATATATCAGATCATACCCAAATCTTAAATTAACTATTACTGAAAACACCTCACTTCCTTACTTTTCCAACATAATTTGCATTTATAATATCAAAAGTAGAGCCTTAAAATCTAAAATAGGGAAAAACAACACCTAGATGGTCTCGCCCACGGGCTTGATCATCAACTCATGGATCTGGACATTCGGCGGGGTCTGAATGCAATAGCTGACGGCATCGGCTACATCCTCAGAGCGCAGCATGGGTAGGTCGGGGAAATTAAGCAGGACATCCTTGTCCACGATTTCAGTGTCCACAGCGCCGGGACTAATGCTCTAAAAGAGAAAGAAAACTATTACTACAAGCTGCTTTCCTTTAGAGGAGTACACCAACTCACCGTGACCTTGGTCTGGGACTTGCTGTTGATAAACTCCTGGCGCAGGACCTCCGTCAGAGCTGTAATGGCATGCTTTGAGGGCGCATACATGCCCAAGGTCATACCAGGAACATTGGGCACACGGTGACCGGCCACACTGTTGACGATCACGACATGGCCATCGTTGATGTTACGCTTCTGCAGCGAACGGAATACCTCGCGGGTGCACCAGGACACGGCCAAAACATTGGTATCCAAAATGGCACGCAGAGCATCCGTATTGCCATCGGTGGTGATACCGACACCGGGACGAGCGATGCCGGCATTGTTGACCAGAACATCGGCACCACCCAGCTGCGAATCGATCCAGGCAAAGGTAGCGATTACCTCCTGCTCCTGGCTAACATCACACTTGCGGACATGGAAACGCTTGGCCTGATCCGCCGGCAACGAGTCCTTGAGCTCCTGCAGACGATCCTCGCGACGAGCCAGTCCCACGACCACCAGACCCTTGGCCACCAGATCACGGCAACAGGCGGCTCCAATGCCAGAGCTGGCGCCAGTGACAACAGCAACGCGATTTAGCCAACGATCCATAATTGTTTTTTGTTTATATTTGGATTTTAATTGAGGTTTGTGTTTTGAATTGGAATTTCCGGGTTTGTGGCGCTCGCGATCTGCTCGTTAACTGCTCACTCATTCGCCTGCCCCACTTGCTTTTATACCCTGGCTAATGCCGAAGAGCTTCGAGTGGCCATTCGGCCACTATTTCACCACTGGAGGTGGAGCGGCGGCCAGCCGAGGGAGCACGAGCAGCTGAAGCAGCCGGCGTTTGGTCTGGTAATGATTCGTTCCGTCGCCGTAACCGTGACTCTGCAGAATTCATTCTAGAACGGCGGCGGCGGCGAAAAACAAATTCACTCTGCGATAGCCGGCGAACATGAGTGGGATTCATTGTGGCTAAGCACTATTGTTGTTGCCATTTCAGGGAGGGGACTAGTCAGCAGCACACTCTGCCCGAGTTGAAATCACTCGAAATCACTGATATTCTCTGCTGGCACTGGGTTAATTATAGACTGCTTAACACTAGAGAGCCAGGTGTTATGGTTTTGGGGGTCTACAAAAGTTTTAGTTTATTAAAATAAATTTATTTATCTAGTTTTAACCAAGAAAAGGGGTAACGTTAATTGTAAAATTGAATATATTTAATTCAAAAGTACTGAAAATAGCAGGTTTAAATTTAGTATATGTTCCAAATGGATTTCCTACTCCCATTACTCCTCAATACCAACTTAATTTCCACTCTCAGGCCAGACAATGTGGCACCAGCCTTGCTCCGGATCTGCATATATATTATATTATATTATATTATATTATATATACACTGATTCCAGTGCTGCAACTTTTACTGGCGGGGAAAATGCAAATTCCATCGCCACTTGCCACTCGATTGGCTCCGAACACCAAGCTGATCCATGCAACATGGGGCAAGGCAAGGCAAGGCAAGGCAGTTTTGGGGCAGGTATCGGTATGCAAATGCCAGCTCTGGTTCAGCTTTAAGTCCAAGACCAAGTCCAAGTCCAGACCAGACCAGTTCCCCCGAAACGGATGAAGGCCAAATGGAATTCGCTTTCCCATTTCGGAGGAGCTGGCTTTTGGGGGGATGACGACTGGGGTTTCTGCCAGGACTGGATTTCGTTTTTATTGGCAACACGTTTATCAGGTGCGCCAGGTGGCCACCGGGCTGGCAGGTTGAACCGTTAGAAGACAAAGCCCACCCACAAGGCTAGATTTAACATGAAATTTACAATTTACACAGAAAGATGGAAGTATTTATAATTTAAAATATAATTCTTAATTATAAGTTTAGAAAGATATAAAGATGGAAAGATTTTAAATATATAACCCCTAACTATTTTTTTATTCATTTAAAATGTTTCGTTTTCATTACAGTTTAGTTTAGTCATAGCTGGTAATGAACTGTGGCCCATGGACCGGCCGGATGGCATGCCAAACATTGTGTCCCTGGAGGTGATGTGCGGCAAGGATCACATGGATGTGCATCTCACCTTCTCGCATCCGTTCGAGGGCATTGTCAGCTCTAAAGGTAAGTCTATTTAAGATCCAATCGAACCAACATCAAATCGGATTTTAACACCTAAAATACTTTCAACAGGACAACACAGCGATCCGCGTTGCGTGTATGTGCCACCTTCCACGGGCAAGACGTTCTTCTCCTTCCGGATCTCGTACTCTCGCTGCGGCACCAAGCCCGATCTAAATGGCCAGTTTTACGAGAACACGGTGGGTGCACACTCCCTACATGAGCATTATGTTTGGATTAAATAATAATTAATACATTTGTTTATCCTTCAGGTGGTGGTGCAATATGACAAGGACCTGCTGGAGGTCTGGGACGAGGCGAAACGATTGCGTTGCGAGTGGTTCAATGACTATGAGAAGACTGCCTCCAAGCCACCGATGGTTATTGCCGATCTCGATGTCATTCAGCTAGATTTTCGCGGTAAATACTATTTACAAAGAATAAAAAAACAATATATATATACATTTTAATTATAAATAAATAATTTATAAATGATTTGCAGGCGACAACGTTGACTGCTGGATGGAGATCCAGCATGGCAAAGGACCCTGGGCGCCGCCCGTCAGTGGAATTGTACCGCTTGGCTCCACGCTGACCTTGGTGGTGGCCATCAATGACTATAGAGGTGGGTTTACCGAATTTTAAAATATTATATATACTTATAAATCAAAATATAATCCCTAATATCCCATCTCTTTTGCAGGAGAATTCGATATGCGTGTCAAGTCTTGCGTGGCCTCCGATGGCTCCGGCCATGTCATCAACCTCTCGGATGAATTCGGCTGCGTGCTGCGCCCCAAGATGATCTCCCGCTTCCTGAAGGCCCGTGCTCCCGACGAGCGCGCCACCGTCATCACGTACGCCTTCTTCCACGCCTTCAAGTTCCCCGATGCCCTCAGTGTGCACATCAAATGCAAGGTGGAGATTTGCCGTCATGGCTGCCTCGATCACTGCCAGAATACGGGTGCCGGCGGCGGCGGCGGCATTGGTTCCGGAGAGGCTCTGGGCTTGGGACTCGGCCTGACGAATGCCAACGAGCGCAAGGATGTCCACATGTCGGATGCGATGGGTAGCAGCAGCAGCAACGATCTCTTGAGGGATCTGGCCTTGCCGCCGCCACCACCGGGCGGCCATGGCCATGGCCTGGGCATGGGCATGGGTCTGGATCACGACATCTTCTACGAGGATATTATCCACGATCATAAGCAGACTTTGGGCGGCGGCAACGGAGATTATGGAGGCCATGAGAGCAAGAACAGTGGCGGCAATCTACAGCCGCGACCCGTGCACGAGGAACAGGAGGAGGCCGATCTGTCCGATCTCTTTGGTGACGAGGATCTGGCCGATCTGGACATGGAGGGCGGCGACGGAGGCGAACGGTACTTGGGCCTGAAGAAGAGCGGCAAATTCCCGCACGGACCCCGGCAGCTTGAGGCCCAGAAGCGCATGGGTGTGCCCATGGCAGGACCACGCTCCCTGGATCCCACACGTAACCATCAGGAAGATGAGGAAGTGCCGCGTCCCGTTTACAGGCCACAGGCGGAGGCACTTAAAATGCCGCGCGAAGATCACATTGACCTGGACAGGGAGGAGGAGGAGAAGAAGGAGCGGGAGCGGGATCAAGACAAGGAACAGAAGGATCAGGGCGAGGGTCAGCCCAAGGAGGAGAGTAGTCATCGTCGCCGCCGCCGTTCTCTGGTCATATCCGATCGCAAGGTGCGCAGTGCCGATGTCGGTGTAAGCGGCTTGTACGATGTCATCTCCGAGGCGGACCTGGCTTTCTCGCCGGACTCCAAACAGGAGGCAGTCACTGTCTTCCAGGGCAAGATCAGCGAGGAGGTTGTCTACGGCATCTGTATGCCGGTGCCCGGCTTTAGCATTCTGTTCATCGTCGTGATTTCGGCGACAATTGTCTCTGCCTTGGTGGCTGGATCGCTGCTCTATCGCTACCAGCTGCAAAAGGAGGCGCTGGACAAGCAGACACCCATGCCGGTGCCCGGGACACTGGCCTCCTGGATGACCCTGCGTCTCTTCCGCTTGAGGCACATGCAACAGCAGCAGCAGCAGCAGCAGCAGCAACAGCAGCAGCAGCAGCAACAAGTGAGACAACAGCCGACTCCCGGACTCGACACGGTGCAGTGAATCAGGAGGTGGAGGATGAGGAGGAGGTGGAGGATAAGGAGGAATGGGAATCACCAGAGTCGGACCAGAGTCGAAATCGAAAGCGTTGTCCCCGCTTATTATCTAATTAATATGATTATTGTTTTTTTCCCCGGGTTGTTTGTTCAGAGATCGGGCAGCAATGCAATACTCGAACTGCTTCGGCTTCGTTTAAGATTCGTTTTTGGTGCTGAACGGTCCGCGTAGTTTTTTTTTTTTTTTTATTTATTGGGTGCATTTAGTCGTTAAAAATTCATTGAAATTTCTTTTAAAAATTCAGCTAAAAGTATAAATTAAAGCAAGAACAAGACACACAACACACTCACAAAGACAGAGAGATTGAGAAACTCCTGACACGGTGCTCAAGGTTAAGGAGAGATTGGATGCCAAGTGTAGAACGCATCCGCGCTAGGTTTAAGGGAACTTATTTATTTATATTTATATATACTACACGTACACATTATATATATGAAATACCTATACGATATTAGCCTGTAAGTTGGAGCGGTATGGAAATTTTGCAAGAAATTTAATAATTGTAGTAACTTGTTTTGTTTTGTTTTTTTTTTTTTTGTGTGTCTATTATTATTATTAATATTATTATTGTGTATTATTGTGTTCTTTGGCATCGCAACTTACATTTTTGGGGGACAAATTTAGTTAAATTCTACCGCTTACACCATCAATCATTTAGCCAATTCGCATTATCATTTCCATCATTAAATCGAAAAAACTAAAAAAAAACGAAATGCAATCGCTTTGCATGATTGTTAAAATTTAAGTTCCAATTTTGTAACTGACAAATTGACAAATAAAACTAGTTAAGTTGAAAATTAATATCAGAAGTGTCTTTATTTCAAAAGGAAATGTTACTAAGAGTGTGTTACGTTCTGGGTTTTCCTAGTTTTAGAGGTAATAGGCCTTCTGAAAGCGCCCCAATTGCATACTTTCAAGCTGTACTAACTGTATAATCGGTGTCTGATATTGGCATACTTTCAGGCACTAGTTTAACGATGCACTCTGGGAAATAACGTAATTTGAGTGAAAATAAACGTTTTCACGAAATGAAATTGCACCCTCTGCTGTTTTCTGATTTCTGTTACATGAAATCCCAGAATTGCTGGATTTGTACTGAAAATGTCTAGATTTAAGCTTGTTCTTGCCCACAAAAACAAATATTTTTTACTTATATGATTTTTACTTTTTAAACATCATCAAAAGACCTTTTTGAGGGATTGTAAACAATTTATTAAACACTTTCTCTTCTCTTCTCGCTCATTCGCTTGGCTCGGCTTACAAAAGTACACAAAAAAAATCGAAGATATATTATTTATTTTATTATATATAAGGCCGTGTATATTTATGTGCGGGTATGTATGCGTATATATATAAATCATTATGGAAATAAATAAGTGGACTACAAGGCGTACTAACTGTTATTAAGTAGATCCAAAGGTGCTAGGGGAAAATGGCTGACAGAGACAGAGACAGATTCTGATTCTGATTCGGATTCGGATTCGGCTTAGTCTACGGCTTAAAGCGCTTAAAATATTTAGTGACTAATTCAAGTGTATGTTGTGTGTTTGTGTGTGTGTTGGGTGTTAAATGAGTGTCAGTGTGTGTGTATTTGTGTGTCTACAAAGTCTTAAGAGAGAGTCTTACGAGAAATACTCTAAGTAATGGAATATATCGGCTCAAATTGCTACAAGAAGAAAGCTACAAGTGACGGGGACATATGTGGTATGGTATGAGGGATAATGATGGTCATGGGGGCTTTGATCATGGCTTAGCACCGTTTGCAAGAATAAATAGAACCTAAGACTTAAACTAAAACAAAAATAATCGATTAACGACTGCCACCGGAGAGAGGAGAAATCAGAAGAGGGACAGGGGAAAGAGGAAAGAAGGAAATCCGGAAGACAGAGAGGGTAAGTGGGGAGAACCCAGTTAACGACTTGAGTTAATGTTAAATAATTTGTATGAAAAATTATACTAACGAAGCGTACGCTACAAATTTAAGAGCCGCAGACGCAGACACAACTGTACCTAGAGCCGGAAGCGGAAGTGGTCAGGCGGTGTTAGCGAATAACTAGTGGCGAGTAACTGGTAGCGAGTAACTAAATCGGAATATTTGCTCTTTCAACTGTTTAAGAAAGGAAAACATCATTAAAAAAAAGGTTTATAAGTTTAAGCCAAGCATTATTTTTGGCATTAAAAAGGCTGCATTATTATCTTTTTTCTTTTTTGTTCATATTCTATTAATTTTTTGAATCTAAGAATATTAAGAATTATAAGCAAAAAAATTTAGAAAATTTAATTTAATTTTAATATCCAAATAAAAAATCCAAATTTATATTGAAAAAATCACTTAACCCGCTTTAGCTACCCCGACACGCACACACACCTTTAGGCACACCAACCCCTATCCGGCTTTAGCTCCAGTCGCCAGTCAGGGGGCAGGTCATTATGCTCACGACATCGCCCGCTTCTTGGAGAGCGTTCCCTGGACATCCGCCGGATGCTGGATGACCGGCAGCGGTGACAGCTGCGGATTCGTGAAGGCAACGGCCCGCTCCTTGGCGCTCCTGGCGGCGGCAAAGGACGAGAACGGACGCAGGCGGACATAGAGGACGGCGGAGGTGAGGCAGGAGGTGACCAGGATGCCCAGCAGCACAATCAGCGTGATGGCAAAGCCCGGCGTGGTCATGCAAATGAGACCCTCCTCGCGCACGGGAAATACCAAAGTCTGAGGACTCGATGTGGAGGAGGAGCTACTGCCATTCGTCATGCCCTGCGGCTGCTGCTCGTCAATGGCAAAGGTCAGATCCCCGGATGATACCACCTTGATGATCCTATTGAGGCCCACCTGCGGCTCCACCGATCTGGCCCGTCGCTGCACTCGCCGCTCATCCCGCCGCTTGCCAATCGAACCACCGGCGGCCACATGGTAAGCATCCACATGGAGCTGAGGCGGCGGCGGTCCGTACTGCGACTCCGGGCCCACCTGCAGATGATGAACATCCTGAACCAGATTCGAGTCCGCCGAGCACTGCTCCGGGCAGTGGTAGCGACAGATCTGGATGGTGCACTGGAAATGCACCTCCATGGAGTCGGGGAACTTGAAGGCCTGGAAGTGGGCGTACGACAGCACCGAGGCGGAGGCCCCAAAGTTCTTGATCTTGGTAAAACGGGACATGAGCTTGGGCCGGGTCACGCAGCCGCGTTGATCTACCAGCTGGATGGGCGCCCGCTTGCCATCATGCGCCACACAATTCCTCACCAGCATATCAAACTTGGAGTCATCATCCTTGATGGCCAGCACCATGGTCATCGTCTGGCCAATCTTCACCAGGCCAGAGACCTCGGAGGCCCAGGGTCCCTTGCCCACCTGGATTTGCATCCAGCAACCGACATTGTCGCCCGCGAAATCCGCCCTCACCACATCCAGCATATCCACGGGGAACGGCCTAAAGGTCACACTCTTCTCGTACTGATCATGCCACGTGCAGCGCAGCTTCCTCGCCTGATCCCACACCTCCTGCACCTGGGGATCATACTGGATAACAATTATGTTTTCAAAGTAGGTTCCAGCTCCTGTGCTGCCCGCCGAATCATGACCATAGCCCTGGTTGTAGTTATCCGTATTGCCGGCGGTGCCGCATTCGTGCAGGCCAATGTCAAAGCTGGCGGAGCTGCGACCCAAACCGGAGGGCAGGTGGACGCAGTTCATGTTGCTGTAGTGTCCCTTGGAGAAGACGATCCCATTGAAGGGCTTATCGAACTGCACGAACACCTTCATGCCGTTCTTCTCGCACTTGACGTCCAGCGAGACGATTTTGGGCATGTCCTGGACGGGCGCTGCCCAAATCTCATTCTGGCTGGAGCCACCCACACTGAGGTCAGACTGCGGCACCTGGATCTGCTGTTGTTGCTGCTGCTGCATCCCCTGGCTCTGGACCTGTACCTGGCCCTGGGTCTGCTGTGGCTGCACTTGGATCTGAACCTGCGGCGGCGGAGGCTGTGGACGTTGCTGAAGCGGCGGCGGCGGTGGTCCCTTGTAGAATTGGGCACCTGGTGGCGGCGGTGGTCCAAAGGGCTGGCCGAAGCTCAGGGGTATGTTCTGGTGGTTGCCTAGGAAATCGAAGGGGGAGAAAGGGGGAACAATACATTAAATTAATGGTTTGAGGGAAAGGAATCGGAGGAGAAGTATATTCCTTCGGGGAGTATATCCCTTGGAGGAGTATATCCCTGTACTTACTGCGCAGGGTGAGGCCAACGCCCGGCGGTGGCTGGGGCATGTTGTGCTGGTAGTGGACCTGCACCTTGGGCACCGATTGAGGCAACTGCATTTGGATCTGGTGCGGCGGCAACTGTTGCTGTTGCTGGACCTGTTGCTGCTGCTGTTGTTGCTGCTGCTGCTGTTGCTGTTGTTGCTGCTGCTGCTGCTCCTGCTCCGACTCCTGGGCCATCTGGTCCAGCTCATTCTCATGGTCGCCCAGGGCAATGGTCAGATCATCATCGGGTCCGCCGGCAATGGCCTTCACCACCTCCACATCGTCCGCGCAGACGAGGGCGACCTGTGGCCCCAATTCCGGGACAGAAGAGGAAAAGCGAGAAGAAAATGCCATGATTTAAGATGGAAAATAGCCCGGAGAATGTCAAGTGTGTGTGTGTGTGTGTGTGTGTGTGTGTGAAATGGAGGTTGCAAGGCGGATGCGGCATGCAACTCAATTGCATAAGGCGTATAAAAAGCACCAAGCAGGCAAGCAAAAAAAAAAAGAAAACTTTAAAAAGAAATGCAAGAAAAAAATAAAACGAGCGGAAAACTTGCAACAATTTCGCTTTTTTTTAGTGCCCCGCATGCCACATGTGGCACATGTGAGGCGGCGACCCAATTGCCAGGCAGATCCGCCTGCCTTAAAAGGCGATGTCAAGGCTAGAACCAGACCAGACCAGACTCCCAGACTGGAAGAGGCTTTGGAGACGGGCGATTCGAGACTGGAAACTGGTAAGTGGAAGCTGAAGACTGAATACAGAAGACTAAATACAGAAGACTACAGACCGGAGACCGGAGACCCAGTCCCAGTCCCAGTCCCAGATTGAGATCGCGATCGACATCGAAACGGAATTGCCGGAACAATAATCTGACGATGTAGTTGTGTTTGGACCCGATAATAGTCCGAGGTTCAGGCATTCTCCAGAAAATACCCAGTAGAATTGGTGGGAAGAAGCGCAGGTCAGGCAATTCTCCGCTTTCAATTACTTAACTCAAATTCTTCTATCTATATTTTACTATTAATTTTTACTTGAAAAATTAAGAATAACAAATTTATTAAAACGATGGTTATTATTTCCAGACCAATTTTTTTTTTAACTGCACTTTCTAGTGGACATATCCTTGGAGATATGGACAAGCTTGCTTATAAACCTAATTAATTTCTACATTACTTTCTTTTTCGCGTCCTTCACTTGAGCTGGTCTTCATTTTACCAGGCCATTCAGGAACATCTTGATCCGAAGCGATGGCTTTTTCCATGTACTTGTCGCCGGCGATGCACTGATTCAGTTACCAAGTTGCCAAGCTATCAAGGCAATTAGACGAATGCATGAATGGGCGGTAAAGGGGGCAGTAAGCAGCAGCAGCAGCAGCAGCAGGTGGGACAGGTGAACGATGATGGCCATGGCCAAGATACCCATACCCATACCCATACCCCATGATGAAGATGCCCAGCGAAGATGGCGAGATGCAGCCTCCAAATCTGTGCCGCTCCGCCAAAAACAACTTTCTCCGCCAACTGGGAAGCTGAGAAAACTGAGAAAACTGAGAAACCTGCGAAAAGCTGAGCATCCGAGTGTGGCCCAAGTAACCGAGCATAGCTGGGAGCTGGATGGAGCTTGGGATGTCGCAACGACAACGGCGGCATCCTGAACCAATCCTGTTTGGTAGAAAGTGATGTGGCAAGCGCGGCAGACGATTGACGACAAAAAGGCAAATGGTAAATGCTTAAAAATGGCAAACTGACAAAATGGTAAAGAAAACCAAAATAACAACAAAATGGCAATTGCCAAACAAGCTGCCCACGAATAAAAAAAAAACACACACACAAACCCACTGTTACAAAAAAAAAGGCCACTAGAAAATTCTAAAATCAAATTTGCATGCGGAAACGTGATTTAGAGCAACTGCAGAAGCGAGCCATGAATACCAAAACACTAACAAATAAAAGTTATATATGTATATATATAAATATATATATATATATGTATGTTCACATCATGCACTTCTGGTTGCTACAATTCATGCAATTTCCTCAAGCACACAGAGCGAAAAATGTGATACTAAAATCAGGGAATAATAATACACCAGCATAATACTAAGGTTTCAAGTTTTGAAAATGTCTATGTCAAATATTTCAATACTTTTGTAAATTATTAATATCAAGATTCCTAACAAACCGAAAAAAAAGTATAATAAAGTAGTGTCATAAGCATTAATTCTCCATTTAATTGGGTTTATTTAATTTATTAATTTATAAATGTAATTTATAAAGTAAAAATGTAAATTGTATTCTAATTCGCAAAACAAAAAATCTCCCACTCTATTAAACATAAATTTACAAAAATTTCCTGTATAAACCTTTATAATTTTTACCTATTTGGCTCTAATTTTATTGTATTGTTTTTTTTTTTATTATATTTTTCTTTCTCTATTTTAACACTTCCATTTCATACCAGACCTCTGTCTTTTTTCAGTGCAATTTTTTAACTGCAAATTAATCATCTCTGATTCCCGGAGAACAGCGTTAATTGAAATGTGTGCCAAGTGTGTACGCTTCACTGTTTGCCAATCATCATCCAGGGGGGGGGGGCGCTCCACTACCCCGTTCCCCGTTTCTTTCCACTGTTCGTTTTTCTTCTTCTACCCACTATGAAAAGCCTGTTTCCCGTTTCCCCGTTCCTAGCCACCGTTGCCCGCCGCCTTCCTGGAGCAGAGCCGTTGTAATCCCCAATGGAAAAGACTAATGATTGCAACTAAAGACTGAAGACTGGAATGGGGAAGACTAGACTGTAGACGATGGAAGCCAAGACAAATGCACACAAAGAAAAAATATAATAAAAAGTTGAAAAAAGGGAAAATACTTAAAGAGAATTCTTCAAGGAAGAGTGTAGAGTTAATTTGAATAAGCTTAAAAAATATCTATCGGTATCAGTCTTGGAGAATCTGGTAATTTGCATTAAATATATAATAAAAAAATGAAAGTTCTAAAATAAAATTATATAACAATATAATTGGTTTTTATAAAATATGTAAATATAAAATCTAATAAGATAAAAACATTTGTATCTTGTATCTATAAATCTATAATTTACAAAATGCAGATACAAGATACTAATGTATCTTAGCTTAGTATATTTGAAATATTTCGGTTTCATAGATACATTTGTATCTTGTATCTGTAAATATATAATTTACAATATACAAATGTATCTTATCTTCTAATATTTGCATTTTTCCGGTGCAGTTTTATGTTGAAGCCGGCTGTTGTTGCCAATCTTGACCTCGACCAATGTGCTAGGCTCTTTTCTTGGGTTTTTTCTTCAGTTTTTGGAAGATGCTGTCTGACTGGCAGCGCACCAAATCGGGAGAAAGTGAAACATTAGCAGAGAATCGGAATTTGGCAGCCACTTGGCCGAAAATCAAGGACCGTGTGGATCGGGGAGGAAGGCCAAGAGAGACTCCAGAGAGGTCAAAGGTGAACGCCAGGCGATGCGATGCGACCCAAGATGAAAGCGAAAAGGAAGCTTGCCACATGCTCCCGCTCGTTAAAGAAATGGCAACATTGCTTTTGGCATTTTGCAGCCTCTGTTTTTTTGTTTTATTTTTTTTATTTTTGTTGTTATTTTTTGGCCAGGCTTAAATTGTGTCATCGCCCCAGAATGGCCCATAGAAGAAGACGAAAAATAACTTTCTAACGTCACGAGCGCTGTGCTGCTGCTGCTGCCCATCTCATATTACCTAGGCAAAAACTGGCCAAGGAAAACAAAACAAAAAATGGATGCACATGGATGGAATTTTAATATGTGCCAAAAGGCGAAAAAGAGAAAGGAATGTGCTGTGGATGCGGAGATGGCTTTGAAGATGGCCAAAAAGTGGGGAAAATGTAGATGCACATGGAATTTGAATGCAACTCCGCCTAGGCATATGGCCAAGAAACTAACTTGTGGGTTACCTAATCTAAACAAAAATTGAAATTTATTTAAAATATAGAAAACAGATCTGTATAAAAAATTAAACTGTATTTTATATTAATTAGATTTTATTTGTTTCATTAATAATCCCTTTTAGATTTATGATGATTTACATTTGGTAAATGAAATTCTGTATAAATTTGTTCCTTTTCTATGTTCTTGTGTAATGTATGTGTATCCTTTCCATTATAAGCATTTACAGAATTCTTCAATGCTTTCAACTGCTAGCCTGTGATATTCCATGCTTCCAGGAACTAAAACGAGCCCATGTAACACTCACACACACACACACACACTCGGCAATTGATGCGCGAAATGAGGCCATGCCAATTACACGTCCCATCCCGTCCCATTCCATTCCACTCCAAGCCATTCCATTTCATTCCGCTCTTTCACTTGCAACAACAACAACACACACACACACTCGTGCACTTGCTGCAGACTGGCAGACAGAGGGGGAGAGAGAGAGGAGGAAAGGAAGCTTAAGCCGGCTGCCGCTAATGGGAATTATCTATTTATAAGCTGCTGTTGTGTCTGCGGCTTTTGGCTTAAATTGATTTTAATTATTTGCATCGTCTCAACTCACCTGCAGTGAAAGGAAAATGATAAGCGGCAGCCAAATCTTCTTAGCACCGATTTCTACATTTCTTCGTAGATTTCTGCAGCG
The DNA here is from genome assembly GCA_008042715.1 of Drosophila bocki. Classification (NCBI taxonomy): domain Eukaryota; kingdom Metazoa; phylum Arthropoda; class Insecta; order Diptera; family Drosophilidae; genus Drosophila; species Drosophila bocki. The sequence goes on along the minus strand of VNJY01004974.1, from coordinate 50,202 downwards.
CACCAGCTTGTGTTGTATTTGCTGTTGCTGTTTCTGTTGCAGCTGCTGATGTGGCCGCAGTTGTTGTTGTTGTTGCTGCTGCTTCTGCTGTTGCTGTTGCCGCTGATGTTGCATCTTGCTGTCGTTTTTTATAGTTGTCGAGTTGTTTACTGTATATAATTAATTTGTTTATCATTAATTTTGGGGAATAAGATAAATGAATAAATTAAAATTAAATTATTTAATTTAAGGTATGTGCGGTTCATAAAAATATTTAAATAATGTTTAATTTAAAAAGTATTACCAATTTTTTTAGATTTTTAAATCTAGAAATACCGAGTAATTAGCAATTAGTTACTGAAACCTGAGAATAAGCTTTTCCTTTTGCAAGCTAATAAATAAATCAAATGTAAACAGAAAATGTATAAATAAAATAGATAATGTCTACAATGATCTTGACTATTTTATTAACAATAAATAATAGTGTGCTGTCATTGTTGTGGGCGTCAGAAGAAACGGAAGAGAAGAACGCTAATTCAAATAGCGAAGAAAGTGCTTTTCGCTTTTATTTTCTTCTGTGACCATTATACATATCTATTATTATTACTATTATTATTACTACTATTATATGGTTACCAGCTATGAAAGTGTTTCCCGCTAATTGCAATTTATTAGCAATTTCTCAGTCAGCTCAATGATGATTGATTGACTTTATCCGTACCGCTCTTTCCAACTCTTCCCCCACCCCACCCACTATCCACTGTCAAAAAGCAGAAGAAAGTAAAAAAAAAAAAAAGAAATAAAAAAAATGAAAGAAAAGGGAAGCTCTGACAAGTCAAGAAAGAAAAGAATCTGTTTAATGACAACTCACTTAACTTTTAAATTGGGTGGAGACTGGGGACGGGGTGAGAGGTGAAAAGTGTTAATAGGTTTCCCCATAAGTGAAGTGGGTCATCTTGGGCCCAGACAAACATGAATGCTCTTAGTTGACCAATTAGAAGGCCTAAGACATTGTCCAAGCCAGCAGCCTAGGCTGCCATGGAAAGAGAGAGTGAGGAAAGTCTGAAGAATCAGCTAATCTGCTTGTAGGCTACAAGAATTCAACTTCCTTGCGACCTTGCAATTTTAAGATTTGATTTTAATGTGACTTTTTATTAAAACACAGAGAATTCTGCCTTTAAATAAACCAAGTTAAATATAATATGTAAAATACGAATTAAAACTTTTCTTCTAGTTTCTTCTCTCTGTCTTGGCTATATTAGATATTCAAATTAATATTTTTTGTTAAGAAAGTTGAAATATAGCTTAGATATAGAAAGAGGAAATCTTTTAAAATTATAAAGTAAAATAATTGTTAAAATTTTGAAAAGGAAATTACGAATTCTTTTACAATTTAACGCTTTTCTTCTAACTATTTAAAATATTTCAATTGATGTTTTAATATAGCTTAAATATAGAATAAATTTCTCTAGACTCCAAACAAACTCTTTTTAAAAGTTTTAAAGTTGAAGGATTGTTCAAAATGGGAAAAGGAAGTGAAGACTGAAACATTATGCAAGGATTAAAAGATGAAAATAAAGTAAACAATTATTGCTTCTTGGTACTATTATCCTTGGAAATGTCCTATCAGATGAAATCTAATTATTCTATACTTTTAAAGAATTAAAAATATCTAGCTTAATAATATAGTGAGAAGAATTAAGATCTTACTGACAGTTAAGAAGAAATAAAACTGGTAAGAACAGCTGTTAAGACCGGAAGTGATAGGACTTATCCAACTCATATACTACATATATCCTTTTTCCACTCCCACTCATTCCCTTACTTCCGTGTTACATTCCATACTTCCCACTTACCGCTCGTCCCTGGCCCGATTCCTGCGTTCCACTTGCTGTTCCACTTCCAGTTCCTCGTCCAATTCCAACAGGATGCGTTTGCGTCTGCTTTTCCCGCTTTTTGGGGTCTGCGTCTGCGTTTGCGTTGCGGCAACTTTCGAAAACAGTTGCTTGGCACTCGCAATAACGGTGGCCGCCTTGCCCGTTAGTGTTTGTTGCACTTTGTTGCTGGAGTAGGGTATGATGGGGGGTGGGGCGGTGGGGCGTTGCACGCGGTCAACAATTATCGATCGCAAGTGGAGCACACACACACGCAGAAAAAAAAAAGAAATACCAACAAAAAAAAAGTAACAAACTGCAAACTGCAAAAAAAAGGACACAAAAAGCGTTGATGATGATCACTTGGCCAAAAGCCGCTGCTCTGCAAGCGGACGAGCGGTTCTTTCTTTTCTCCTTTCTCTGCGCCGCTTTATTCGCAACAAATGTTTTTTTATATTTGTGTTTTGTTTTTCTCGGGATTCGCTTAGCGTTTTTATTTGTTTATTTTCGATATGTTGTATTTTGTTTGTATTTTCTTCCTTTTTTTTATTATGTATGCTTTGTTGTTGTTTTGTTATATTTGTTTCTTTCTGTATTTATTTAGTTGGTGTTTGGAAACGAAGAACGAGGTTCGCCTCTGAGGATCGATCGGAGAGAGAGAAAAACGCGTCTGGTCCGCGCCGTGGTTTAGCGCCGAATGCTGCAGACACCTGCTTTCTCGCAGCGGAACACTTCGCATGCGCAGCAGCAGTCGCAGCAGCAGCGAAATTTCTTCTTTCTTTTCATTGAAAGAAGGCCTCCTCCTCACTGAGGCAGTCGGCCAAAGCCAAAGCCAAAGTCAGAGACGAAGCCGAGGCTGAAAAGCCAGGTCCAAATAAGCAATGCCAAGTACGACTTGTTCAAGTGCGGCTCGCCGGTTGCAGTTGCAGCCGATATTGCTGATGTTTTTGGTGTTTCTGCCGCCTGGATATTGCCGCTACACTGCAAGAAACTAGGTGGTATTTGTTTTAATATTTTCAAATGATATACAATGGTATATCTTTTCATATTTTTACGAAATATATATTTCGTTTTTCTTTTTATTTTTAACCTTTTGAGGTAAAAAAACCCACGAGCAGTATCTTTTAGATTTAGATTTAGATTTAGATTGATTAATTTTTAATTGGTTATTTTAATGGTAAATTTTTAAAATTTTTCGAAATTTGCGAAACGATATTGGGAGATACTTGCCTGTATCATTTTTTTTTATTTTTATTTGAAAGTTGCCACATACCTTCTTGCAGTGTATTACAACTGTGGCATGCGTCGTCGTTGGCTGCTAGTTGCTCGCTTGTCGGTTTCCCCAGTCCTCTGTTTGTTTATACTGGGCAGCAGCTTCAACTTTCAGTTGCAATGGGTTACAGAAGCAGACGACGACGACGACAATTGCATGGGGACAAGTCCTCTAACTGTTTGCACTTTCTTTTCCCCCCGCTGTCATGCCACAGTCACTTGTCCCCTCTTCTGGGCAGTGGACACTGGGCACTGCCCATGCTCCAATTGCTGTTGATTTGCTGCTGCGGCAAGCAATCAAGAAATGGGTGTGGGCGCCCTTTGATTGCCACACATTGCGTGGTGACAAGGGGATCTTCTCCGTAACCCAAAAGGGGGCACAGGCACATCTCAAAAGGTGACAAAGGCAGAGATATCGCGCCTTTTTTTGTTGTTGTTGTTGTTGTTATTTATGCAGTCTGCACAGCCTGTAATGTTTCATCGACTGTTCCACTTTTCCATAAAATATTTTTGCCAAGTGCCGCATTTGGCATTGCCAGCAAAAAAAAAGCAGCAACAAAAACAAACACGGCTGCACTTGCTCTGGTTGAAATAATAGGATGAGCAACTTGCAACGACAACTTGATGCCGCCTGAGCACAGTGGACACAGGGATGTACCGTGGGTAAATACAGCTACCTTATGGCAATTGCTCAGCAAGATTTTTTAGATTTTTGTAAAAATAACAACATTAATTTAAAAATTATAAAGTTTATTTTGAATAGGAAATTACCAGTTGCCCAAATGTCACAACTATTGCTTGTAGCTTTTTAAGATTCTAAGATGCCAAAAAACAAACGCAAGCACAATCCACATCAGCTCACCACTGACTATAACTAAGGCCGGCCACTGTCTCTTCATGCCACGGATGTTAAAACCAGTTAGGAATTTTAAGAGCACATGTGTAAGATTTTTAGCTGTGAAATTTTTGGAACAAATTAGCCATGGTTTTTATAAAAAATTTACCACCTAAAGTAAAATTAAATGTTGTAACAATATCCCACTGTGCACGGTGGTGAAGTCGAGGCCGGGCATTTCATCGCCATTTCAATTCCACTTTGCAGTTTTGAGTTTTTAGGGGCGCCGCCGCCGTAGTCATGACCATGGTCGTGGTCTTGGCCATGGCCGTCTCTGTCTCTCTCTCTCTCTCTCTTGGCCAATTCCTGTTTGCTAAATATGACCAAAAGACTCGTTTCGAAATTGGAGTAATTTCGATCGCGACTAGACTTGGAGCTGCGACTCGGGATATATGTTTTGCTGGCGAAGGAGGCTGCGCTCCGGTTCCGCCAGAAAGCTGGCCAAGCTCAATCGGTTCGATCCGATGGTCGTCTATTGGTTTCGGGGGGCACATTAAGCACATTAAGTAACACGCGCCAGCCAGTCTGCCCGGCCAGCATCGTCGTCGTCGTCGGAGGGGAGGCGCTTCGTCTGCTAACTTGGTCAATTACAGGAGGTTTTGCATGAGACTGCCTGACTTGGCTATACTACAACCTGAACGGAGAACGGAGAATTAAGACTGGAGAATGGAGTATCCAGCATGAAGAATTCAGAACGAAGAACGAAGGGAGCCCCCAGGAGAAGGGCTGAAGACTCTACTCGTCTTTTGTCGCACTCGGCACGCATCTTAAGCGGCGACGCAAGATGTCTTATTAAAAGTATCTTGTTACTTTCACCATCCGTCCGTCGACTGGAATTGCGCTTCAATTTCTCACAGAAGAAAACGGGTAAGGGGGAGGGTCTTCTGACCAAATCCGGCGGCTATATGAACAAAGGTATGTACATATATACCGTGTCCATCGGGATTCTACAATCACGGTTCTCTTTGGACTCTGGACTCCAATTCCGACTCCCATTCCGACTCCGACTACGACTCCGGCTCTGAACGAAAATCCTCTTCGCCACGCCGGTTTCTAGCCAACTATTTGGGTCGCTCTCACAATTTATTGGTTTAGTTTTCATTGCATTGACACTTCATCATCGCCGGCAAACTGCCTGCGTTTGTCATCTGTCGTTATAGCAGTAGTTGCAGTCTCTTCTTACACTCGAACAAAAATGTTTAAAAAGAAGAAAATATAATAAAATAAAACTAAAAAGAGTTTCAAAAATTTAAGAACATAGAGAAGAATTTTAAACGTACATAAATAAATATATTAAATAATAAATAAATCAATATATTAAATATAAAAAATTAAATATATATTAAATAAAAATAAATAAAAATTAAATATATATTCCAAACAATAAAAATAAAAATAATAAAAATAAATAAATAAATATAGTATTTTACATTGAAATATAGATATTAGCAAACAATTTTATTTAATAAAAATTAATTAATTAAATTCGTATAATATTTTTGAATTGAAATTATTAAAAAGTTATATTGCAATTTTTGTTATATTTTCCTTTTAATATTTAATATTTATTTAGTATTATTTCCAAAGAAAGTTCATAATTCAAATAAATAAATAAGCTTTGCATAAAATATATCTAATAATGTTTTTCCCTTTTTAAATGTAACCTTTTAAGCTTAAGAAATATTTTTTAATTTATTTTATTTTTTTAAATTATTATTTAATTTTTTATTTATCTATCTAATTAGATAGATAAATAAAATAACTGAATAATATATATAATAATTATAATTATTCAGTTATTTTATTTATAATTTTTTTTTTTATTTAATTATTTTATTTACTTAATATTTAATTATTTTTTGAGTGTGGTGTGCGGCAGTAACCTTTCGGCCATTTGTCCAGCGTTTGGAGGGCCACAGTGCCAGATCTCGAACAAAGTGAAAACGCCGCCAGCAAAAACAAAGTGCAACTGCAACATGTGGCAGCAGTAACAGCAGCAACAGCAAACAGTAGCAACGACTGCCATTAAGCCATGAGAAGACACTTTTTGCCCCAACTTTTTGTACGCTGTGGGTGTGGAAATATCGAGAGAAGAGTCACCACCCAAGGGAGAAGAATTGGGTTAGAGGCGCTGCACTGGGAAAAAGTTTCGATAATTAAAAAATATTAAACAAATATATGTAAAAGAAATATATTTAATAAATGAAATACTCAGAAGAAAGTAGAACAATTAAGTATTTAAATTAGATTTTAACATTTTACTTTTTTTTTTTCTTTAGTTAAAGAGTCACAAGAAAAATGAAATAAAGAAGAATCTTATAAATATTTAAAACTATTTTTTAATAATAATATAAAATATTTAAACTCACTTTCTTCCCTGTGTTTCCTCTCCTGCAACATCATGCCCCTCCAAAGGGGAGTGGGGACTTAGAAAGCGTCTGCTTAGAATCCCCCTTCCGGCTTAAACTCCCTCCAACTCCTCCTCCTCCTACTTGTGGCCACAGCTCCTCCGTAACCGAAAGCCACTTGTCTGCCTATCAATTTCACTTTCTCGCCTCGACAACGCTCTCAAGTAAAGTAAAATTAAACGAAACGAAACGAAAAATAAAACAACATTGAAAGTCAATTAGCCGCTGTCCAAAAAAGATTCTTCGGCGGAACCAGTCCGAGGCCCTCTCGCCTCCCCTCGCCGCGCCCAGAGGGAGATCCCATTCGATACCATTCGATTTCGGCGAATCTAAGCCAGCGGCACACGCGTGTATCTGTATCTCAATCTGTATCTGTATCTGTATCGGCGAGTATCTGGCCAAGTATCCCAGCATCCAAGTTTTCGGGGGAAGCAAATATCTGAGCATCTCAATGGCCCCCGAGGCCATCCTGGCAATCGAATGGAATCCCAGGTGCGGACCACCGCTTGGATGGATAGATGGATGGATGGATGGATTGCTGCCCGGTGCTCTTTGGTTATGAAAGTTGCGCAAAAAGCACTTTTCGATACTTTTCAAGCTACACATTCTCGTCAAGAAAGTTTTTTTGGGTTTGGTTTGGGGTTTCTTACAAAACGAAGAACTTTCATATTGATAATAAAAAAGGGTTTAGGTTGAGGTTTATGTTTGGTTTGGAGTTTTAAGTTGAAAAGGAATTTAATTGAAAGCTTAAAAAAAATATATATATTAAAAATTAATATAAAAAATATTTATAGAATTATAAATATTAATATATATAATTTTTAAAGCTCTTTTACCAACAAAAAAATATAAAAATATCTATATTAAAAGACTCCTTAACCTAATTTTATTTACAATGATTTATTAAAAATTTTAAAAAGGGTTTACTATCCATAAAATCTTATTTTATTAATAGTAAAACATTTCAAATATTTCTTATTTATTTATATTTATCTTTTCTTATTTACAATAATTTTTAAAAAATATTTGAAAATCTGGAAAAATATATTTTAAAGGCTTCATTTTAATTTAGAGAAATAATTTCTCAACTTTAATTAATTAGGATCCAAACTACCTTAATTCAGCTTTTAAACAAACTCCTAAAAAGAAAGAAATATATTTTATAGGCAATATAACCCCAAAATAATTCATTAGGTATTTATTTTTGTTTAACGATTTTACTCCTTGGCTAGCTGGCTTTAGCTTTAGTTAAATCTATCATTAAATTAAAGTTACAACTATTTGAGGGGCCACCTTGAGAGTGAATACAGCCACTTGACTCCCTGCTCACCCACTTAACCTTCCCCGCGGACAAAAGACCTCGTATTAAAAAGATCACATCACTCGTAGATCACTTTCCTTTGGCCAAAGCACACACACACACACATTCCTCAGACATTTCCTAGCCTCGAACTTGAGGCCAAAAACGGACATTCCCAGGGCCCACAGCCCCCTCCCCCTTTTCTCCAACATGGGGAGAAGCAGCTCGCCGCTCGGACAGCTAGACAAACACACCCACTTTCCAAATGAAAACAAAATCGCGGACCACCAAATAGCAGCACGAAGTGGGCACCATCTCCGCCTCCATCTGGCTATCGCCATCGCCATAGCATCTCCCCCGTTTCTATAGCCTTTTTTTTTTTTGTATATTTCTCCATTGCCATAAAACCCCGGCGACGACGATCGTGAAATATCGATGCTGAATGCGCCGCGCATGCGCAAACAAAACGGAACCCACTTGATGGGTTATGCTGGGGCTCGACGAGACCATGACGCCGCTGGATGATGGATGGTGGCCATGGGAAGGGCACGCACAGAGGCCTCGGAACTCCACCTCGTTGGCCATTTTCCACTCTATGGAGCTAGTATAGGTGTTTGTATGTGTCTGTGTCGCCGCATAATTGAACGGCGAGCGAAACTAGCCAAGAGATTACACTGGAAAATTGAAAAGGGATGATATGTAAAGTTTAAAAAAATAAATGAAGAAAAAAAAACAGTAAAAATACAAATGAAATAAAAATAATAAAAAAAAGTAAATAATAAAAATAATATAATGTATTAATATTTTCGAAACTTCTTAGTTTGAAATTTTATTATTTTTAAAGAATTATTATTTAAAATATACAAAATAGCTAAAATTAATATTATTTTTGTTCAGTGTAGCCCAAGATCTATGGTGTATCATGCACAAAGTACCGTCATGAGTGGAACACTGGAGCACTGGCTGCACTTGAACTAATCCCACACACTCTGCCAGGTACACGCACTCAAAGAGTAGGAGAAGAAGGTGGCAGCCACTCCAGAATCGCTCTAGGATTACTCTCGGTAAAAATGAATTTACTTAAGATATTAAGCGGAAGTTGTGTTTAAAAATATTACAATATAGTAATAAATATAAATATAAAAATTAAAAAAATACTAAAGAGAATAATGTATTGAAAAAGTAATGTAAAAAATCTGTTAGTTCTTAGTAAGAATAAAGAAAATCTATAGAACAATCTCTGGGTATTATAGCAATTCTAGAAACAATCTAAAAACAATTTAAGGACATTTATTTTTAGACTAGTTAAATATTTATTAATTAGTAATAAATATTTACATATATCCATTTATTTACTTACCTATTTTACCTTCAATAATGCCAATATTTTTGATCTTCTGGGCTCCCTGAGCTGAAAGTTGGCTGACCATATAATCCATCGGTGTGATCCCAGGTTCGGAATGCCATTAACAAACCCACCGGACATAGACGTGGACGTCCAGCTCAATTTTTATGTTAACTATTTTTTTTTTGTTTTTGTCTTTTTCCAATTTCATGTGGCTGAGACGCTGTCGCTGTGGCCGTTGCTGCTGGCCAACCAGCATCGCATCGATCAATTGCAAATAGAAAACAAATCTGCAATCAGCCGGATTGCTTCCATGCAGGTGAAGAGAACGGAGCAAGGGGAGGGACGAGTCCAGGTGGGTCATCCACTTGCGCTTGCGGGTGGGCCTCTGGTCAGAGAGCTGGCTGGCTTGGAGCTGAATGAGAGAAGAAGAAAGTGTTAAGACCAATTTGAAATATTTGCTAGGTGAAATTTAAATCATTTTCAAATTTAATTACCGGCAAATAAACGTTTGACATTCCACTCCACTCCAATCCAATCCAACTGCCATGCCGCGCCAGACATTCCGTCTGCCTGCCTGGCTGACTGACTGACTGTCACCTGTAGCTCACCTGTAACACCTGCTGGAAGTGCTTTTTTTTTTTTTTTGGGCGTGTCACTCGCATTTGAGGCACACTTGTAGCATTCCAGGTGAGTCAGCGAAGATATCAGGTAACTAAATACTATACATAGGTATATATCTTTTCTATATACCGAATTTCTATAACGTAAATTCATAAATCATCGTAAAATAAGATTTAAGAAATTGCAAAGCTTCAAGACATTTTTTGTACAACATTTTAAACTTCCTGAAAGTTTCTTAAAAAATTGGGTCAAATATGCTTGGTCAAGAAGATATGGGCTAATATGTATGGGAAACTTCCCATCTCTCTCTCCCATCGCCTTCGGCCTCTGATCATTCCCGTGATTAGCGATTTCATTCATTCGCACACACACACTACGTATGTAGCTTTACAAGCTTTTCCAAAAGAGAGCAGGAACTGCCCAAAAGGAGAATGAGTGTGTGTGTGTTGGAACGGTTGGGAGAGAGGGTGAAAACGAGCGCCGCCAAAGGAGCAGCAGGCGACATTTCTCCGATTGCTTTTGCCTTTATTCCATTTCGTTTCGTTTCGCTTGCGCATTAAAAGCCGCTTTTCGCTTTGGCGGTGCTGCGTCTGCGGATAAACAGGTGAGAAGAGTGCAAGAGAGGGAGGGACAGGTGCGAAGTATGGCGGCAGGAGAGTACAGAGCGGAGACCGGAGCCACCGTAGAAGCCGGAACTGGGCGCTAACGCATCGCAACGCAACGCAATGCGGCGACGAAAGTTGCGCCGCTTTTTTGGGCTGGCCAACAAAAACCAGACGCCAAAAGCAGCATCAACTAACAGAAAAGGCTGAAAAACAAAAACAACAAAAAACAAGAAAGGAAGCTAACTTCGGCACGCCGAAGTTTGTATACCCTTGCAGATTGGTTTTGATGTTCATAGTATAGATTTAAATGCTGAAAACACTCACAAAAAAGAGTTTCATTACATTTTACCTATACTTATTATGTTTACAGTTTGACAGTAACAGTTTTACATTCCCAGGTTTACATATTTTATACATTTACCGATCGCTTCTATGGCAGCTATATGATATAGTTGCCCGATTTTTATGAAATTTATACCAAAATTCTAGAATAATAAAAAAAAGCTTATATATCAGAGTAGATAAACATACGTTGAAAAACAACGAAGCTATAATTTTTTTCCTATTTATTTCTCGATCGTTCCTATGGCAGCTATATCATATAGTCGTCCGATTTTCATAAAATTTTTACCAAAATTCAGAAATAATATAAAACGGCCATACCTAAAAAATGCAAAAATATTGAAAAACAGCAAAGTTATAATGTTTTTTCTAAAAATTTATCGAACATTTGTATAGCAGCTATATGATATAGTCGTCCGATCCGGCCCGTTCCGACATATATAGCAGTGAGAGTATATAGAAGACTATATGCAAAGTTTCATTCAGATAGCTTTAAAACTGAGGGACTAGTTTGCGTAGAAACGGACAGACGGACAGACGGACGGACAGACGGACAGACGGACATGGCTAGATCGACTCGGCTGTTGATGCTGATCAAGAATATATATACTTTATAGGGTCGGAAACGTCTCCTTTACTGCGTTGCAAACTTCTGACTGAAATTATAATACCCTGCAAGGGTATAAAAACATAGATGGAAGAAATAAAAACAAGAATTAGGTAAAGTTAAGGGAGCCGACTAAGAGATTTCCGGTGCGAAGGATAGCTAATATTGTATAATTTCGATATTAATAGTTTGAAAGGACACAAAATTGCTTAGCTTTTAACCTAAACAAATTAGTTAAATTTAAATAAAATAAATTAATTGAAACACAAAGAAATTTCAGAATTCTCACCTTTACAATCTTGAAAATGGTTCCAAAATCGGCATACCCCCGACGAAACCTTAAGACTAATGGGTATTTTCACTTACGGAAAGATCAGACGCAGGCGGAAGAAGAAGACGTTGGAGAAGAAGGAAAAGAAGATGAGGCTGCAACGGCGACGACGGCGGAGGTATCTCTCCGAGGATGTCCAGTTTCATTCCAGTCCGGTCGTGAAAATGCCGCGCAACTCGTTTCGCAATAAAGAGAAAGTGTTCAGCGGAGCACTGTTCGTTCTGGCGATCATAAAGAATAAATTTTGCTGGCTATTAAAATGTTTCCTGTTCCACGCACTCCCCAAACTCCCTGGTACATACCTCCTCCTTGACCCTCCCCCCGCCTCCTCCTCACTGCAGTCACCCTGACAAAAATTTCGCTCTCCGCGGCGAGAAAGTTGCCTGGAAATCTGCCTACATCCACGCGACAAGTGAAAACGAGTCAAGTGCAGCCGAAAATAATTCCCCCGATCCCAGACATTATGCAGCAAGTGTATGTATGTGTGTGTGTGTGTGTGATTGTGTGTTTGCGTCTGTGGAAGGCATTGACTGGACGCTGCTAGCGAACGGACGTTGTAATTGATAAGAGAGCGCCCGCCCAGCTTACTCACCCGCAATCCCAGAAAGCGGCGCTCCTGCTGATTAAATTCCAATATGGAGATGAGGCAGCAGCATCTAATTCCAATGCTGGTGGTTGTTAGCTAGCTGGAGTGGAGAGAAAGAGATCTGGAAAGGAGGTGGTTATTAGGAAATCAAGGGAGTCCTGGAAAAGGGATTAATCTATGAGATAGATATTAAGGAATCCTGGAAAGTGGGATTATTCTTACTTACTAGCTTATTTACTTTCTTTTTTATCTACTTCCTAACTTAACAGTCAATTCACTTTATAAAGAAGATACTTCTCCAAGTTCTATTAAAGCATTTCCATGGCTTCGTTCACCTGCTATCTGGAAATTGAATTTTTTATTTATATTTTTCATTTGATTTTGAAATGATCTGCTAAATATAGCCTAAAATCAGCCAACTGCTCAGCAATGCGTATTTCGTATTTCATATTTCCAGCTCCACGATAATGAGCGCTATTCTCCATAGAAGAACTCTGTGATGTGGCAATAAGCAGGCGCCTTCTTATCCGCAAAGGCATTCCAAATCCAAAATCCGAATCCGAATCCGAGTCGCCGAGTTCGTTCCGCTACGATCCGAAGTGCTGCTATTATATACATATTTATATATAAACATATATATTAGTCGCCAAGATGAGATGGCGCAGTGCCATCGTAAACAGTGCGGTGATCGCTCGACTCAGACCGCCGGAAGTCCAACTAAATAGGGAATATATTACCCCAGATAATGCTTTAAAAAAAAAAACCCCCGATAGTATTTCCAGCAATTCTCCAGTAATACTTCAAGAATATCCCAGCACAAACCCAGTAAAACCTATTAGAAACACCACTGATCTCGATCATGGGCAGCAATGGATCGCTTCTGGTGATCCTGCTCTCCGGGCTCCTGCTCCTTGAACTCCTTTGGACGGTGGAGGCCTCACTGTATACGAATCAGAACAGCAATGCCCATGAGACCAGGAGGCGCTCCAGGCCGAGGAATCGGTGTCCCCAGGTGAGTTTCATCTATAAGTTTTGACATATTTCTAGATCTATTAGATCTTACTTTGAGTTACTGATTTCTTTTAAAGTAAATTGAAAGAAATCTAAATTTCTAGGCATTATCGGGGTCACCAAGAACAAATGGAGATATATTATTGACATAACATATGGGTGCAGGTGCGGTCAGATAGACAGCTCAGGCTCCCGTCCCTGGTCACGTTCCTGGCCTGGCCTCTTCTAACTGGATCACTTTCTTCTTGGCCACAGTTCAATTCGATTTCATTCTGAGCACAGCCGCCGGAGTAAAGCTTAAGCATCCATCCATCGCCATCCCCAACCCAATGAGCTGGGGCCTCATCAATATGCCGGGCACACGGTCACTTGCATACATATATCACAGACACTAGCGATGACACCGACTATAAAACCGATGTCTATGCCAGGTCTATGGTCATGGCTATATTTCAGATTGACTTACGATGTCTCTCTCGTAAAATCACCCCATGCAGTTAAAATCAGTCTGCCTTCATTAACCCATCATACCGTAAGAGGTACTGGGTAGCAGACCCTTTATGGATTTTTGGAGAAAAGAGAGTGCGATTTAAATATATTTAAATATTTAAATACCCAGAAAAGGATTACTTTGTGATCTTAGAATTTTATGGGGTACCATTTCTACATAATATATTTTATTCTATTATTTTTGAAAACCCAAATAGACCCTTGAAATCTTCGTAAAAAAAACACTTTAAGCACAATTATGTTATAATTCCCAAATGTTTCTATCAAATTGATCGTAACCTACTTACTGGGTATCCCATGGTCGGGGTTAAGTGCTCACTTGCACTGCTCCACCTTCAAACGCTCCGCGGGCACGTTCCATCTCTAGCTGGAAGAATGAATGGGACATAAAAGCGAGACGCAGAAAGAGTAAGGCAGTAGAAATGGGCTCACACCGTTGCCAAAATCAATCACACTTTCTAAGTGGCTCAGACGTCGTCTGCATGAAGTTTACCCCTCTACTCTTTGTCTCTACTCCTGCTCTGCCCCTCTCTTTTTCAATAGCAATTCTTCAACCCCTTCTTCACCGTTTGGCGGCGACAATTGCACTCCGTTGCAGGTGCACCTAGCCCACAAATACAAATACCACCGAAAAGCGAGCCAAAAGCCAGAAAACAATCAACAAGAATAGACAAAAGGCACGCACATAGCCGGAGACGAGGAAAGACAGGCGGCCAGAAGAGAGTGGGGAGAGTGGAGAGAGCACCTAGGAGGTGGCAAAAAGAGGAGTGGAAAGGGGGGCAAGCATTGCGCTTTTGAGGCGCATCAATCAGAGGCTGACTTGCGTCTGCATTTCGCGTCTGCTCCGTCTGCAAGTCGTCTTGCAACTTCCAGTGGACACGACGAAAGAGATGGCTATAGCGACTTCGAGAGAGATAGCAATAGCGACTCCAACTCCGACAGCGACTCCTCAATGAACTGTCAGTAGTCAATCACAGTGACAGCGCTAACGGCTTTCGTCGTCTGCCGCCGCTTCTCTTTCTTTTTCTCTCCTTTTTTTCTTTCCTTTCGTTTGTGTCTCCTCTTTCCTCTTTCTCCCTGCCAAGTTTGTTTTGCGGTCACCAAGGTAAACACAATGTAAATAACTGAATCTAAGCCGAAAATGCTTTTATGGGCCAAATGTTTATTTAGTTTATTTGCCGGAATATTCGGCAGCCTTGACCTTTAAAATATAATTCTGTCTCAAAGAGTAGTGTTTATTTTCCTTGAGATATCTGTTGCTCCCCCGATAATCTTAGAATTGGATTCTTCACAGGTAGGCGCCATTAAAAACTTTGATCTGGAACGCATGATGGGTTGCTGGCATGTGGTCCAGTACTATGCTTCCACAGAGGAACTGCCGGAATATGCCTGTATGCGCAGTCACTTCTCCTTTTCCAAGGAGGATCAGCATGTAGGTAGTCTATCACTCTGTCCAGCCAACAAATAACGGTTCGTAGTAATTAAATTCCTACCAGATAACCATGAATTTCAGCTACATCTTTGCGGAGGATCCGCTGCGCGAGAAGCTGGTGGGCAACATCACCTGGATGATACCCAAGTTCGAGGAGCCGGGTCACTGGCAACACACCGAAGATATATGTGAGTGATTCTCTTAAGAAAGGATTCTCTTAAAAAAGGACTTTCATAAGAAAGAATTCTCTTAAGAGAGGAGTCTCCTGAAAATGCATTCTCTTAAGCAAGAAGGCTCGAAATATTTCATTGCCTGCTTTAAGGCGCACAAATTTAAATACAAAATATATATATATATATATATATTTAAATAAATATCCCACCAGATGAGGGCGTCTACAACACATACGTGCTGGACACGGACTACGACACCTGGGGCCTGGTGATGCACTGCGCCGAAAAAAAGAAGCATCCACGCTACCTGTCCGCTTTGCTTTTGGCCCGAAAAACGTCACTGGCCGACAACGAGATTAGCTTTTTGCGCGGCAAGCTGCCGCAGGACATCGACAAGTCCTTTATGTTCGACATTGGCCAAGGATCGTGCGACAACCTGATGGAGTCGAGCCAGGACGATCCGTTGGCCTACGTAGTGAACGGTCGCCAAAACGGTAGGGAAATATTTAAGCTGGTCAATAAGCTGGGACGGTAGGGTATCGGCGAAAATCATAAAATATATATTGAAAAGTAAAAGAAAAGTATATTTATCCATATAAATATATGTATTTATCCTTATCAGACAGCATAGTGCTGAATCAACATGTATTTCTAAATTGTACTTATTTCTATATCAATAAAAATTAATATACTATTTAATTTATTTTAATCTAATCTCTGAACTCCTATGTATTCACAATTCATTGGTAATTTTTTTTTTTAATCTTAAAAGTTCAAAAATTTCAAATGTTTAAATTTAACAGCCAACTTTCGATAACTCCCAAATAATGTGACTGCAGACTGGGCAAGTAGGGCCACACTAAAACAACTGACTGTTTAGGGTCAAGTGTTATAAAATGTGAAAAACGTATGAAATGGCGGAACAAAATAAATCCAACTAGAAAATTTGGCCAAGAGCAGTGTTGCAAAACACGCATGCGATATATCGAGCGATATTTATATGGGGATGGCCGGCGAGCGATAGGCCACACCGCACACCAGCGCAGGCAGCGCTCATCGATAGGCGCGATTGCATACCTGGTACCCGTCTTCGCTACAATATTTGCCTTTACCGGTTCTGCTGCATTGCAAACGCTAATCAATTCGCGTAATTAATAACAATTTAGGTGAGTGCAAGCCTTTGGAGCGCTGCCGCGACGGCAATTCCACCGAAAAACGCAGTTCCTCCTCGTGTGTGTGTGCTTGCGTCTGTGTTGAGTGGCCCCGTGCATGAGTGTGTGCGTGTGATGGTGGGCCTGTATATGTGTCTCTTTTTTTTTTCTTAATTTCCACACTGTGCTGCTTCTTCTTGCTACTGCTCGGCACATTTTGTATGAGAGCTTGTCAAAATACGAATGTAAAAGTTAATTTCCCCACATTCATTTCCGAAACGAGTAACTGAAAAGTTTGTTAAAAAATAAATTCACTCCAACGTGAAAAATAAAAAGCGCAACCAGCAAACGGCGAACTGCAAGCGGTGAAATAGTGTGGAGTGGTGTGGCGGAATAGCGAGCAAGCAACAAGAAGCGGAGGAGAAACGAAAAAACCGAATCAGAGGAAGAGCAGCCTAACAAAAAAGAAAAGAAACAAAAGAAAACGCGTGAAGGCAAAAGTTTCGATATTGGTTTGATTTCGTTAAGTTTGCGCTCCATGGTATTTCAATAATAAATTCCGCTCGCCAGGCCAAATTACGCAAAATAATCCCCCTAATGTATGTAATAGTGCGTGTTCTGGCGTGTCTGTGTGTGAATGCGTGAGCGTGCCGCTCTGTGTGCGTGCATATAGATGTCAAAATGTGTGCGTGTGTGTGTGTGCAGGACAATTTGTCCGAATATTAAGCTGCTGTATCGTCTGAAATATTCATTCCGATTTCCTCCTCTGATTTTCCAGCAAAATGAGCAGCTCCGAGGAAGTATCGTGGGTGACATGGTTCTGTGGGCTTCGTGGCAATGAGTTCTTCTGCGAGGTGAGTTTTGTTTTTCTTAGCTTAGCTTGTTAGTCCCCGCTTCCCTTTGCCGACTTACAAATATCTATATTTGTGTTATCTAAGCGCGCGCCATTCACGCTGCAAAAGTGCAACAATTGCAAAGTGCAGCCCTGAGCTGCTGCGCGCCCATCAATGTGTATGTGTGTGTGAGTGTGTGCCGCAAGGTGGGGCAATTGAGTGTCCAACTGTACACACACACACACACACACTTTAGCCAAGCAAAAGATAGTATTATTACAACAACAGGAAATTAATTTCAATAAAAAAAATTTGGCAACATTCAATTTTACCTTTTGCCAAAATGGCCACACTTTTCGCCATATCTTACGGTTTAGGTTTTCCAACTGGATGTCACTTCCAGGATTCCACTCAATCCTTGACAGATCCCAGACCAATTTTAGAATATTTTTGCATTGGTTATCTCAGAAAGCTTTTTGAGATCTTGTTTTTGGGAAACAATTGGGCAAAAACCTTGGAAACTTTTGAAAATCTTGGGTTTTTATAACAAATTCAATTAAATTGTATTAAAATTGTAATCAGGGAATTAAATTTCTGGTAATTCAAGCCGTTTTTAAGCCCAATTGTGGAGTTTTTCTTTTGGTTAGCCGTTAAAAATTATACACAACCCATAAATACCCTATAAAGGAACTTCATTAAATATTAATTAGTTCCTAGTTTATCTTCTCCTTTTTTTAACCTATTGCTAATCTTGTATTATTTGCATTTTACAGGTGGACGAGGACTATATACAAGACAAATTCAATTTAACTGGTTTAAATGAGCAGGTGCCCAACTATCGTCAGGCCCTGGACATGATCTTAGACCTGGAACCGGGTGAGCGCTGAAGACGCCTCCTGAAATTATCCTTAATTAATTTGCTATTTCTTTTTTTTTTTGCGCACAGAGGACGAGCTCGAGGACAATCCATTGCAGTCCGATATGACGGAGCAGGCCGCCGAGATGCTCTATGGCCTCATACACGCTAGATATATACTAACAAATCGCGGCATCGCTCAAATGATTGAGAAATATCAAACTGGCGATTTCGGGCACTGCCCACGCGTCTACTGCGAAAGTCAGCCCATGTTGCCCTTGGGTGCGTATGAAAAGCCATTAATCCATTGATCCTTTACCCCAATTCTCCCTACGATTTCCTCTATAATTTAAGTCGGAACTTGAAAGTCAATACGAATGGTTTATAAGTGTGACTCAATCAGAGCTTAGCAAAGAAGTATACATTTCTTTGAATATTTTTTTTTTTTTATGAGAAACGATGACACAGGCTCTATTGTCCTAAATAATGGGTGCATAAGGGAAATTTGATATATTGGGGCGCCTTCTTATCAAAATATTTATAAAAAGAAAGACCAGCTACGAAGTATGATTACATTTCTATAAGGCCAGACAGAAATCCGAACTACAAGTTTCATTGAATTTAAATCCGACTCCTTACTCGTGTTTGCTTTTATGGTTAGTGATAACTGATATATTATTGATATACTCTGACATCTCATAGTACTTGTCTGTGTCTGTTATTGCCTTGCTTTTGAAACCTTAAATCCGATATAATATTCATATTTCTAAGATCTTTAAATATGACTTACCTGTGATATCCTCCATTTTGTGTTTTCGTCTTGCTGACTGATTGATTTTTTCTTGCAGGTCTATCTGACATCCCTGGCGAGGCAATGGTGAAAACCTATTGCCCCAAGTGCATTGATGTGTACACACCAAAATCGTCGCGCCATCATCATACCGATGGCGCCTATTTTGGAACTGGATTTCCACACATGCTCTTTATGGTGCATCCCGAGTATCGTCCCAAGCGTCCTACTAATCAGTTTGTTCCAAGGTTTGTTCTGAAATTTGCACCAACTCTCATTTACTTTTACTTATATCTTCTTCTTGTGTATTTTTTATGTACGACGAATATCTATTCAACGACAACGCACGCCAATCATCGATACAACAAAAGGCTGTATGGCTTTAAAATACACAGCCTAGCTTATCAAATTCAGCTGCAGGCAGCAGCCAATTTCAAAATGCCACTGCGAGCGGTAAATTTAAAACCCATTAATAACTAGTGTATTGTCTGTTTTCTGGCCTTCTTTTAATTTATTTATTATCTTGACCCTTTCCGAAACCTATAACCCATTCCATCACCATCACCACTCACTTTCTCTCATCCTTTTTTTTTCTGTTTCTGTACTACTTTCTCTATAAATATTGACTTAAAAATCAAACCGCCACTTAATATCATTCAACCAAGCATAATATATATATTATATCTTTTTTTTATTTGTTTTCTCTCCCCACACATAAAAAAAAAACACCACCACCACAAACCAAAATATCAAATCGAAACATCCATATAAATCCGACCGACAACCACCTGAACCTCAACCTGAACCTGAAAACGATAATGATATGAATCCGAAATCGTGCCTCTCTGTTTGTCTAAAAAAAAACCGAATAACTATAATATCCCTTCGATCCTTTATGATCGATTTCATGACATTTTGTGTAGAAAAACTAATTCAATTAAAAAAATAATAAACAAACACAACAACAAAACTACAACACACATACACACGAACACAACAACAACAACAAAAACAAACAATCCATTACATTTTCATGCACAAACAAATACTTAAAAAAAAAAAATTTATTGAAAAAAAAAACATAAAATACGGATATAGTTTACAACGGCAAGACCAATAGACAGCAACAACACACAACAATTACCACAACCAACAACAGCAACACAGAGCAACACACACTGAGAGACAGAGAAGAGCAGAGAAAGAGACGGAGACGGAGAGAGAGACAACTGTATTGAGGTTTTTGAGCGCCAGGAGCAAAGAATCATTTTTACAAATATAAAAACTAAAAAAAAAAACAAAAAACAAAACCAAACTGCGTTTATATTATACACAAAAGCAAAACAAATTAAAAAGAGAAAGCCCACAGTAAAGAAGCTGAATGTGACGAATTGTAGAAAACGTATTACAGAAGAAAGCGAGTGAAGATCCTTCTTGAGTTACACCAACACAACACTTACACACACACAAACACAACATTCATACATATACATATAGCTCATGTGAAATGCGATTTTAATTTTTTCCCTTTTTTTTTTAATATTATTTTGTACACTTGCAATTTTTTTAAGATATATATAAATATGTGTGAGCAAACATTCGATAATTATGTTAGCTTTTAAAATTAGTGACGACCGCTAACCCTTTTATACAGACACACACACACATACGCGTATATATTATATATAATATATATATTATTTGCTTTAGTCAATTAACCCCTGTGTTTAAACACCATATATATTCGCTCGTTTTGTCGCCTTTGATGTCTATTATGTTTTTTGTTTGCTTGTGAAATTGTACACACTTGACCAAAAATTAAAAACAAACAAAAGAGACTCGAATTAGACAGAGGCAAAGAGAACGGAAATAAGGGACTGTGTGTGTGTGAAAGAAAAAGATAGATAGAGAGAGAGAGAGAATGAGTGGTAGCATATGATGAGGAGCAGAAAGTAATTAAACGTAGAGAAAACAACGATATAAGCAACGTAGTACTTCCAAATAATAACAAATAAAGCAAATAACGATCATCAGCATTTACATATGTAAAGGATAGTGCTAATAATGAAACAAATCCTGTATAAACCCCCATACCAGCCAAACCAAAATCCTACGAACGCAACAGAGCAAGCAAATGGAAAAGTTTAAGCCGATAGCCAAGATATCCTGATGAAGACACCGAAATCAATAGCGTTTCAAGAAAACCGAAAACACCATCCACATACAGTCCACTTAATCATCCACTCTATTCCCATACACCCCATACACACATAGTCGGTCTCCCGATGCCGACTCCCACACAGAAGGAGCAGCTGAAGAAAGCGGTGGAGGAACAAGAAGACGAACAATGCGAAGCAGCGAGGCAAACAAGCAAAAAAGAAGTTCAATAAGCAAACACCCAAAATACACACACCAAAACCCCCCAAAACCTACACACATGCACACCAACACATTCATGAGCATAAATGCAATGGGCTAGAACCAGGTGGGGGGGGAAAAGGGAAAGCTTTTTGCTGGATGCGATCCCTTTTCCCCTAGAGCTGGTAAACTATCGATATCGTTTTTTTACAATTGTTTATACAAATTAAAATTATATATATATATTATAGAATTATGATACCCTACAAGGGTTTAAAAATTAAGCCATGTTTTAACTAAGTTTTTAACAACAATACTATTCTATCACAACAAATCTTTGCACAAATGAAATGGCGGAGACACACCCTTTCTTTTGAAATTTAGTTAATATTTTTCTCCAATTTTAGTTAATCTAAAATACATTTTAATTAATCGATAGTTCCCAGCTCTATTTTCCCCCATGTACACACACTGTACGAAACTAAATAAACGAAAGAAGCAAACAACGCCAGTATTTAATTATATATTGCAGATTTGTGAGTGTGTTCAGTATAAAAATGATGTTACAAATACAATAGCTGTGGCTTTGTTGTGTTCCGGAGTTCAATTCCAAATTGTAGCGGCATTAATCGGTGTAGCTTAGTTTTTTAAGGGTCCACTTCCCAATCCTGTTTTCAATGCAACTCAATTCTAATGAATTCCCGAATTGTCTTTGGCTATTTTTTTTTTTTTTTTGCTAATAACTAATTTTAAACGTAAGAGAACTGTAATAGAATTGTAGATTTGCGTTTCCTCGCCAAAAAAAAAAAAAAAAAAAAACGAATTCATTTAATTTGTTTTTACATTTTGTTTTTAAATTATGTTTTTGTTTATTAAGTTCACTACGAACATTTGCGTAATTAGGTAAACGCAAAGAAAAAAAAACATAAAAACAAAAACACAAACAATAAAACGAGAAGTAAAGTTTTTTTAAGAAAATTAGAAATAAAGTATAAATATATATATATATGAAAATCTATATAGAGATCGATAGAAAAGGCCGAGGACCGTTGATAAGTTAATCTGACAGTGTGCAGAAAACTGTTTACAATTAATACATAAATAATGAGAAAAAAAGGAAATAAAACAAAGAAAAAAATAAGAAATGAGATAATAAAACGAAATGAAAAAATGAAAATAATGGAGAACAATGAGTAATAATAACAATAACTAAAATAAAAACGAAACTGATATTTAATACAAAACGCAGTGTGTCATTTTCAATTAGAGCCCAGACCCAACATTAAATGTCATTATAGAACACAATCCTTATCCCCTTACAGCTGAAATTGGAAAGGATAAAGGTTTCTGTCCTAGAATTGGGTTGAGGGAATAGCCGAGAATGAACGGTTTGGAATAGATCGAAATATTTCAAAACCTTATCGAAACAGACGGATCAGGTTAAGAATATAGGTATATAGGATACAATTGTGATAACAGGATATTCACACAGATCAGTTTTGACTTGAATGTGACCATATTTGTTATACATGATAAGCGTATTCCGCTTCCGATCTGTAACCCCGATCATTCACGCCAGCTCCGCTGTGTTCCGTGTTCCATGTATTTATTTTTTTGTTTAACATTCTGATTAAATTTTCTTATATGCCATACACATATATGATTTGCACCGAATCCAGGACTACATTGCACTCTGTCAGGAGATCCTAAGTCGTCCTGATCCCGAGGCCGAAGCCGAGTGATCTCGTCAAACTACTTGAACCGAATGAATCAGTTTTGATTACTAAACGTTGTTCGTAATATTTGACATATTTTTTTCACATCAAGCGAAGATTTAACATTGGAATTTTTCTGATATTTTTTAAGTGTTACCACAGAAGAGTTCAAATATATTTTTGTAAGAATTGTTATGGAGATTAGAGTGTTTTGTTTTTAGGAAAACTGATATAATTTATAAAGTGTGGTTCTACAGAATATAAGAAGCAGGTTTAGAGACTTACAGGATTCACATTGGAGAGTTTTAAAGTAGAGAGAAGTTGCACTGTTAAGCGATACTATATATCTCGTGATCCATCATCCCGAATAAACTCACAATGACGATGCACCACATATACCTGGCAGCGACCAAAGCTGCCTGCTGCAGTACCCCGCCTGGTCCTTGATTTATTTTATATTCCCCACATTTATATATATATACATATATGTATCTATGTATATATATATTCCTACCCCCGCTTGGCTGCGAATGTAAAACGAAATCCATAATAAACAATCTACAAATAAATATGCTAAATCTTGTACATTATTGGTTTACTTTTATTATTAACTTACAACTGGGCCTAAAACACGCACATTGCTCACAACTCATGTACAGACATTCTGCATTTTCTTGAAGGACATAAAAAGAAATATTTAATATATGTTTAAAAATTCTTATTTGTTTTAATTTACTTTTGTTTTCAAAGTTTAACGAAAATATGTATAGAGGATCCTTCAAGAAAATGAGCAATTCTCACACTCCTGGCACTGCTTGCATTTTCAACATAATAATGTGATAATCACGCTGGCACCACTCACAGTCCTTGCTGAAACTCTAAAGACTAGAATCGAATTTTATAAATTTACATGCAATTTTAGTTGAGGAATTGTTTAAACAATCAATCATTACGCCTTAACATTTCTGTACATTTTTAAATTGAATGCCTTGTCTTGTATTTTATATTAAATATCGAGATGAGCGATTTGAATTCTTTGAAAATAATTGTTAAAGAAACGAGTGATATGTACATATATATTTATTCGCAAACGCAGAGACACTATAGTGACTATAGAGAAGTTTACTCAGAGTTTAAACTAAATGCGAGACTGAAAAAAGGACATCCATATCATCATATCATTTCCTGTTTTACTCGATCTTTCACCTGATTCAACCATCTCTTTCTCTTTCTTTCATAAATTTTATTTATGGCCCGAGCGTTTTTATACCCTTGCCAGGTGAAGAAGTTATTTCCGACCCCATAAATCATATATATAGTTGATCAGCATCAACAGCCGAATCGTTTTAGCCATGTTTGAAGAAAACAATTTTTAGCCATTTTTTTCAAAATTTGATAAGGGGTTATATCATTAGATTTTGAAAAATTGTTAAAAAATAAAAAAAATTTAAATATTTAATCCAGTATGCAGATTTATTTATCCTATAAAAACTAACTTAGAACAGCTTTCCGAATGAAAATTAATGCATTTTTAGCTTAGTTGTGATCAATTTTAGATTGCAAACTGCAAGGGTATATGAACTTCGGTTTCCTGCATTTATTTTCTTTTATTGTTTTCGTTTTACCAACTCAATGGGTCAGATCAACATCATGTAACAAAAAAAGAAAAAATAAACCACACCCCACCAGTTCCAATATTCAATTTCAAACTAAATTTGGCGGTTTTTTGCAATGAATTTGATACAAAGTTAAATTTACTAATATACCTGGGAAATTTGGCCAAATTTAATTGAAATGAAATAATAGGAACACACTTTTACATTCCTGCAATTGATTGATTGATTGATATTGATGTGTGTGTTTCTTCTTTCTCTTCCGCTTTCTTTTCTCTACTTTCTCTCCTCTTCCGTTTTGTGCCATGTGTGTATTATTATATATACTTCTTGTAAAATCATGATCCGATAATGATTTGCCGATTCGCTGATCCGTGCAGCAACGTGGTCAGCCCCCAAAGGACGAAGAGCCTGAGAATAATGCCGTCGATACGATTCCAAAGCGCCTCTAAGCGCAAGCAGTGCAGCCAAGCAGTGCAGCCCCAGCAGCTGATACACAGAAACACACACACACACCCATGCAAACAAGCACACACACACACATTCAGGCCATACACTGAGGAGAATTGTGGATGCCGAGCAAAAAATAATATGCTAACGAAAAACAAAAAAAACCCCAAGATAGCCAGGAAAGGACCAACATCAAAATCAACAACGCTGGATCGAAAGCCGAATTATAAGACGATACAGACGACAAAAACACACAACTGACACGTACAGTCAGCTCCTTATTTGAAACAAAACATAAGAATATTAACGGGATGTACTTCCCAAAAAGCCTCTCAAGGCCAGGTCTTTTTCAAATTTTGTGTTTTTTTTTAAATTTGACTTGTAATCGAAAGCTGCCCATCCCAAGGCTAAGGTGCATCGGTGCTGCCAACTTGATTGTAAATCGATTGTAAATTTGTATTTCTAGCAGATATTAAAATTTTTGTTGTTGTTGTCATAGTATTCATTAAATGATTTTAACACTGAATACAGAAAATTTGAAAAGGATACGCCGTCATTGGCTTTTTGAAAGCTTATCTCGGCTAGGTTCAAGATCAAGAGCATTAAACTCAATTCTTTGCATTTTATTTAGTAAGTGAAAAACGGCTATAACCCAGAAACTAGAATTATAGTCTTTAAAATATTTAGTCAAGTGGCCGGAAACCCACCTTCTTCTTCTTGTCTAACCGAATTCGAATCCAAATCCCCCATCCTGTAACTACCTATACTTGTCTCCCTGCTTCTTCTTCTAAAGCGTTACGAATTCAACAATTTTGGAAATTATCGAAAGCAGAAAACCAACAATAAAACACAAAAAAATACAAAAACAAAAATAGAAAAAGAATAACTGAGTGTGAACCGAATATTCGAGATTCGAATGGTTCCGAAATTTTTGCGAAATCTGAGAGTGCATAACTTATATAGAAATACATATACATAACATATAAACAATATACCGTTAGCTTATTTATATATTGTACACACATACATACACGGCAGTCCTGTTCTCCAAATCGAAATTTGAGTCTTTGTTTGAAAATGTGACAAAATCGAAAATTCCTGTCGATTTTGTGGCTTTTCGAGATCTTGAATGAGAAGACGAGAGCAGGACTGATGGAATATTTAGTACAGAAAAAAAAACAAACAGAAAAAAACTGAAACCAACAACAACAACAAAAACCAACAAAATATTTTATGTATTTTTTTAATGTATTTAAGAATAATTAAGATTAAAAACTGAGAAAGCAGTTGGCGTGTGAAGATAATACCGTTATCGCAGGAATTATATAGCAAACAGAGCTAAAAGGTTGATGATGATGACGATGCGCAAGGAAATGATGATGAATTTCGAGACGAAAAGAAGAAAATTGTGAAAACAATAAAAAAAAAAAAAAAACGATGAAAAACTAACTTTGGAAGTCTTTATTTAATTAAAATGAAAAGGAAACTCGGTTAAGTATTTTCACTTCATTGCCTGGTTACCTTCTTTATCCTTGCATACTTTCCTGGAAAGTGGTAAGTATTATTTAACCACATAACTCGAGACAGATTATAATTAATCCACTTATCATTTCCCTTTGCCATTAAAGAACACTAGTTTTTTTTCAATTTTTTTTGTTTGTTTATTTTATTTTTAAATAAATTAGAAAATCCTTCGTAAAATCGAAGAATCCTTTTATTAAGCCGCTGTCAGCTGATGTTGTTGCCATAGCTGCTTTAGTGGTTTCTTGTGTGTTTGTGGTCTATCTCTTTTCCTCTTTATCCGCACTCTTGCAGTCCTTGCATTCTCATATTCAGTTATTTTCATATACTCCGCACGCCCCGCAGCTCACACGCTCGCTCGCTTTCACACGCTTATACATATAACATTTTGTCTGTGTGGGTGTGCTTGTGTTTACATATCCGTAGGCTAAACCTATTGATTTGTGACTCCTCTTCTCCTCTCTGCTTCGGTTTCTCTCACTAACTCTCCTCTGGGGGGATTGCAGATTGCAGATTGCCGTTTACAAATTACAGTCGCAAGTGTGTGTGTGTATGTATGTATATATATGTATATAAAAAAAATTTACAGTTTTACATAATTAGGCAGCTAACGGGAGTGGACGTGGGGGGAGGGCGGAATGCGAGTGATTTGCACAGAGAGAAAAGGAAAAGAATTTTCAATTAAATCGTAGAAAAAAAATGTCTAAAAAAAAAAAGGATTTTGTTTTGTTTCTCTTTGTTTGAGGATGTGTTTCTCTGTGTGTAGTAGTATTATCCTTTTTTGCTGCTAGTTGTTGCTCTTTTTATTGTTGCTGCTTGCTTTTGTTGTTGTTGTTGATGTTGTGGCTGCTGTTGCAATTAAGTTTATAATTGTGTAATCAGTCTGAATTTTTCCAACACTATCTGGATCTCTTCAATGGATTCTGTGGGGGCAGAGAGATGGGCTTCTTCTTACAGCTCGTCCTTGAGATCGTCCTCAGAGGCACCGCCCTCTGGTGGTGGAGCACCACCGGTGGCCTGGTAGAGCTTAGCGATCACCGGCTGGACGATCGCCTCAAGATCCTTCTTCTGCTTCTTGTACTCCTCGGGATCGGCATCGGGATTCTGCTCCAGCCACTTGATCGACTCATCGATGGCAGACTCCAGCTTGGTCTTCTCGTCGTCACTGAGCTTGGCTCCCAGCTTGTCCTTGTCTCCAATTTGGTTCTTCAGGCTGTAGGCGTACGACTCCAGCTCGTTGCGCGACTCGACGCGCTCCTTCAGCTTCTTGTCCTCGTCGGCGAACTTCTCGGCATCGCGGATCATGCGATCAATATCCTCGGGCGTCAGACGGTTCTGGTCGTTGGTAATCACAATCTTCTCCTTGTTGCCGGTACCCTTGTCCTCGGCACTGACCTGCAGGATGCCGTTGGCGTCGATCTCGAACGATACCTCAATCTGGGGAATGCCGCGGGGTGCTGGTGGGATGCCGGTCAGATCGAATTTGCCCAGCAGATGGTTGTCCTTGGTCATGGGACGCTCGCCCTCGTACACCTGAATTGTCACCGTGTGCTGGTTGTCGGAAGCGGTGGAGAACACCTGCGACTTCTTTGTGGGAATGACAGTGTTGCGGGGAATCAGCTTGGTCATCACACCGCCGACGGTCTCAATGCCCATGGTCAATGGGTTAACGTCGAGGAGGACAATGGCGTCCGTGTCCTGTTCGCCGGAGAGTACACCAGCCTGGACGGCAGCACCGTAGGCGACAGCCTCATCGGGATTGATGCCTCGGGATGGTTCCTTGCCGCCAAAGAAGTCCTTGACCAGCTGCTGCACCTTGGGGATACGGGTAGAGCCACCAACCAGCACAATCTCGTGCACATCCTTCTTGTTCATGTCAGCATCCTCCAGCACCTTCTGCACCGGCTTCAGGGTCGAACGGAAGAGATCCAAGTTCAGCTCCTCGAACTTGGCGCGGGTCAGGGTCTCGGAGAAGTCATCGCCCTCGAAGAAGGACTCAATTTCGATGCGCACCTGATGGGAGCCGGACAGAGCGCGCTTAGCCTTCTCAACTTCGCGACGCAGCTTCTGGACAGCACGGTTGTCCTTGCGGATATCCTTGCCCTTCTTCTTCTTGTACAGTTTAATGAAGTGATCCATCACACGCTGATCGAAGTCCTCACCGCCCAAATGGGTATCACCGTTGGTGGCCACCACCTCGAACACACCGTTATCAATGGTCAGCAGGGAGACATCGAAGGTACCGCCACCCAGATCGAACACCAGCACATTCTTCTCGCCCTCCTTCTTGTCCAGACCGTAGGCAATAGCCGCAGCAGTCGGTTCGTTGATGATGCGCATCACATGGAGACCAGCAATCACACCGGCATCCTTGGTTGCCTGACGCTGGGCATCGTTGAAGTAGGCCGGGACAGTGACAACAGCATGGGTAACCTTCTTGCCCAGATAGGCCTCAGCGGTCTCCTTCATCTTGCCGAGAACCATGGCGGAGATTTCCTCGGGGGCAAAGACCTTGGCGCCCTGCGATGTATCCACGCTAATGTGGGGCTTCGAGTTCTTCTCGACAACCTTGAAGGGGAAGAACTTGATGTCGTGCTGCACATTCGTGTCGGACCATTCGCGTCCAATCAGACGCTTGGCATCGAAGACCGTGTTCTCCGGATTGGTGGTCAACTGGTTCTTGGCGGCATCTCCGATGAGACGCTCACCGTCAGCGGTGAAGGCCACGTAGGAAGGTGTGATGCGGTTGCCCTGATCGTTGGCAATGATCTCAACGCGTCCGTTCTTGTAAACGCCAACGCTGCAGGAGGGAAATTAAAAAAAAGGATTGGTATTAGTAATGCGAAATCTATTAAACCTCTGGAAACTATAGAAATTGCTTTTGGATCATTTTGAGCGTCGGATTTATAGAAAATTGCTGTTGCTTTTCGAATAAACAAAAAACTTGCATAATATTTAAATCAAAATAATGAATGAAAAGGTTAAGCTTGAACTTGATTTAAACTTTGATACGCATCATTTGCATACGTGTAACAGTTTAAAATTCCACTCATATTAACGCAATTTGAAAGACTATGATCCTCGGTGCCAGGATCTATACGTACCAGGAGTATGTGGTGCCCAGATCGATGCCAATCACTGTGCCCAGCTCCTTGTCCTTCTCCTTCTTCTCCTCGCCCAGCGAGAGGCCCACAAAGGCCACGACAGCCAGTAATATGCATAACCTCATCTTGAAGATGTCTCAAAAAAACTGAAAGTACAATTAAAGACACAATTGTTAATACAAAAATATTTTAAGCGTCGAATTAAGGTGTAAGCTTGGCTTTTGTACACGTCAACACACAGTTTCCGGCTCTCTTTGCCGCTCGTCCGCACGCAAACACACACGCACACAGGCAAACGGGCACGTTCTCGGAGAGAAACTGCTGACGTTGGTCAACTATCAACAGGTACCGTTAGCCGTGCCACTTTGGCAGCCAAGCACACTTGGTCTTCACCTTCAACTTTAAATTCAAGGGGCCCACCTGCTCGGCTCAAGATCTTTTAACAACTAAAAAACACGTCTGGCTAACTGCCCGGCAAACCGTTCATCCAAGTTCTAGTCGCAGCCGAGAGAAAGAGAAAGAGCACCGAGTTTTGTATACGTGTAACCTTTTTCTGGTTCTTTCTTGGGAAACGGAGAGCACTAGAGAGGGAGAGAGTTGCCGGCGAAAGAGAGCAAAGAAACGGGTTTTTTTGTTCTGTCTCGTAGAAATTCTTGTACCGCTGCTTCTTCTTCACACACACACACGCAGCCACTTGGAGAAAGTTCCAATATAAAAAAGAATCAGAACAAGGAATTTGCACAGCTGTTTATGGCAACAGCACACGCTCTCTCCCACACAGCAACTGCCGCGATATCAAGGTTTATCTGCTTGTAATCTTTTTCGGTTACCACTGACGTGTACTTTTAGCCAAGAGCTTAAATCTGCTGTATGAATGACGTGGACCAAGCCGATTGAACACACGCTCGCACACATACACACGCACACCGGCACACTCGTGAAGAAGAGGAAGCAGCAGGCGCAGGCGCTGTGCAATCATAAAAACTGAATTCGACTGAATTAACTGCAGATTTACAATATAACAAATAATAAAGAAAGGCAAATGCAAGCCAAGAACTCCTAGCAACTATACGGGGAGAGGAGGCGGCGGCAACGCGAGTTCATTCACACCGTATTCGCTTTGCTATAAACGTTATGCTACGCTAATTTATGCGTCACCGGTATTCGAAATTATGCACGGCCACCACGTCACACAGCTGCCGTTGTCTCTAATTTGCCGATTCGCACGCTTTTACTTATTTTAAAACACGTGCAAAACGTTAATTTCTTTTAGTTTTAGGTTTTTGCCAACATGGCGACTGTAAGGTTGCAGTGTATGTGTGCCGACCCTTGGCCCTCCTGCTCCCACGTTCTGTCTTGTCCACCTCTTTTTCTGGCTACTCACAAATATAATATTCTGCCTGTGCAGTCGGCGAGTGCACTTTCCAGTAATTACTGTTCTTGTTTTGTGTTCTTTGTAGAACTTACACTTACTTTGCGGCTGACAGATTTTTCCGAGTTTCCTCGATTAACGCTTCAAACGGAACTGACAGAGCTGGAAACTATCGATGTGCTGTCGAGGTATCGAACCTTCGCTTTCGAAATATCGAATGGTGCGCCTATTCGATAGATTCCCAGCTCTTGTTCTGGCCAAAGTTTGGAAAAAGAGTGAGCGAAAATTGTGCTCAATTGCGGAAAATTTAGGTTTTGCCTTCAAACAGTGTCAAATTAGTCAAAAACTTGTTTGCCGGCGCTTTCTACCCACGCACACAGGGACTTGCATGCAACTCTGTGGCCACGTCAGTGGTTGTGCCCAGTGCTGGAAAGCACTTAAGAGTAACGGCTTTTCAAATAACACCCAAAGATAATGGAAACTTGAAAAAAAAACACTAGTCACCAATAATTCTTAGTTAGTAACCACACACACTTTACAGTTTTAGTTAGTTTCTTTTGTATACTTACATTTGCTAACTAAAACTATTAAAAAAAATTCACTTATTTAGTTAGTTGTCACTTGGTTGCTATCCCTAGTCGAGTAATATAGTCTTTGTTGTCTTTTTGGCTTGGATTAGGTTTAAACTATTAAAACTATTTGTTTATTTTCCGGTCACAGCGTTTCTTATTGGAATATATATGTATGGATTTGGGAACGAATTTTAAAATCGCGTTGCGTTTCTCTTGTGCTGTGTTATTTGTTATTCCTTGTTCGATTTTGTTTTGAAACTGATTCTCGCTCTCCCCAGCGCGGCTATTTATGCTGGCGACGACTGACGTGTCGACCACGTCAGTGGATGCAGTGGCTCCCATTGGTGGTGCCGCCCACTGGAAAGTTCGAACGAGAGAGACAGAGAGAGCTGGTGAGAGCGCCCGCTCTCGCAAAAGCTCTTTTCCGTTGAGTTTGTTTACCCAAACATTTCATTGACCAATTTGTTGTTTTTTTTTTTTGTTTGGCGGCTGCAGAAGGTGAAATTGGTATTTGTCTGATGCAAATATGCGTACGTCTTAAGCAAGCAGCACTGACGTGTACTGTCCGGATTCACCGTTATGCTTCCAGCTGTCTCTGGTAATTTACCGCTCTTTTTTCGGGGGGCGTAATTTCGAGACAAAGCTAGAATAACTAATTTTGTATAATTTCTAAAATATACAACTTTTCCCCGGTTGTGAGGAACAACATTGGTAACATTTTCTAAGATTTACCATTGCATTTTAGCAATTCATAAAAATGGAATGTATTTCAAAAAATGTATTTCAATAGTAAAATAGTATTTTTTTAGTAAAATATGAAAATACAGACTATTTTCATATTTTACTAAAAAAATACTATTTTTAAAAGAAATAAAAGAAACACCTGGAGAAATCTCATAAAATATTAATACTTATAAGAGCTTTGGAATTTAAAAATGTATTTTCTTTATTATAATAAAATATGAATAAATATATATAAAATTGTCTAAAATATCTGAAAGATTCCAGAAATTTTACAAGAAATGACATACAATTGTTTTTAAATTGCCTTTCCAGAATTTTATGTGCATTCCAGATAATCCCCTTTTTTGTTTAAAAAACCCATTCAATATTCAATTTTAAATATATGTCTTGAAATTTTAAAAATAAATTGCTAAAAATTCAAAAGGTTGAAATCTTTGGAATATAGAAATTCAGTTTCCACTAAACATTCAAATAAATAATATGTTTTAGGACTATAAATTCAATAAAAGTATATTATCTATCAGCTTGAAATCAGGAAAATATTTCATAATTATAGTGAAATAACTTCAAAGAATTTAAATAGATTAAGTTAATTTCTTTTTAGCAGCACATCGGGCACTTTCCAGACATTTCGCAGAACTCTACCATGAAAATGATAATGATAACAAACACTTGCATATGTATTTCCATAAATCAGAGGCTTCGAGCCCGATAAGATTTATTTCTGCTATAAATAAAGCATATTTATAGAGACTTCTAGCAGAAAAGCTACGTGGTATTGGCTTCCCCATCCATCCGAAAATAATAAAACGTACACGTAGCTGGTTTTTCTTTGGTTTTCTCGACTTTTATAATGACACTCAATCAATATCAATATCAATATATATATATATTATTTTTTTTTTTTCATAACAATACATAATAGCATGTAATAATCTTGTTTTTGTTTTTGTATCGTTCCTCCGCTCAGCGTCCCTTCGATATTTGTTGTTAGCTTTACTCTATTTAAACTTTACATTAAAAAAGTATCCAACCAAAATATGTGTGTGTGTGTGTGTTTTTTTTGTGCAGAAAAAACTATGGACAGGTGTCGTTGCAACACACAACTTTAATAATCTCTCTAATTTCAATATCTAAAAGAAGATCGCTTTCGGTTGAATTTTACGGGGCTTGGAAATTCCTCTAAGGGGTTTCCTTTCAATAGATTTGCCAGACAGCATTTTCAGTTTCCGCCCTCTTTTTTTTCGGTTTTTCTTATGTTTTACAATAATTTTTTTAAAGCTCAAAACGTGTGTGTGTTTTTTTTGTGTGTGAAAAAATGAACAATAATCGCTGAGATTGACATATACATATATATATATATGGTATATATATAGTTATAAAAAATTTGGAGCATAAAGAAAAATCACATCGAAAAACGATTAATAGTTAATAGTTTTGTATAAGAGTATATAGTTACAGTTTTGCGCAATAGAGTGCACACAAAAAATTGGTTTTGCTTTCATCGTTTATATACACGGATATTTTATATAAATTGAATTTGTTTAGTTTTAGTTGTAGTTTTCATAGTTTATGCTGAAACACTTGAGTTGCGTACAAAGATCCGTTGCTGTGTGTATGTGTGAGTGTGTGTGTTGAGTTAATTTTTGGTCCGAAACTGCGACACAAAGTGTGCTAATGCATAGGCTGGATGCTCTGCAGCATCTCTTTGCTAGTTAACAAAATATATATGTATATATATATGTATATGTGTTTAGCTATAGCTTTTATACATTGTAATAATAATAATCTTGGGCAGAATGTTGAAATAATCTAAGGATAATATCCAGGACATTTTTTATAATAAATTTCATTTTAATTTTTCCATTTCTTAAATAGAAAAACAATTACTTTTTGCTAATTTAATTAATTAAAGCAATCTTTGTGCATTTTGAATTTTACAATTACAAAAAAATAAACTGGAATTTATCCCGAAATTACTCTTCTTCCCTTGCGATTTATATATACATATACATATATAGAGCTGTGTGTGTATGTGTTTGGTACATATATATATATACATATATATATATATTCAGTGTTCTGCTTGGTGCGCTGGCAGCAAATTGTTTGTGTAATCCCCTGATGCTCCTCCTCCTCCTCCTCCTCCTCCTACTCGTGCCTCACCCCGCATATGGACAGGAACGTACTGAAGTTGTGCAAACTGCAGGCAGGCAAAACCGTGTAGACAATGGCCGCCGTCTCCTGGCACTTGACCCGAAAATCGTTCAGCGCCTGAAGCAGCAGATCCGTGGCCGGAGCGGCATTCACCTGATAGAAGAGCTTCAGGTGTATAGCCGGCAGTGGCTGCTGCTGCTGTTGTTGTTGTGGTTGTTGTTGTGGTTGATCCCCACCACCAGAGGCTTCCCCAATTGCAGCCGCCTCCTCTGTCACCTGCTGCTGCTGCTGCTGCTGGTGCTTCTTAGCCAGCGGATAATCCTTAAGCAGACGATTCACCACATATGTAAGTATCTCGTCCATATGCTCGGCGCTAACAGACTGCGCCAGGCGGCAGTGATTGCCCAAAATGTCATCGCTCAGCTGCGTTAGCTGAGTGGTGGACGAGGCCAGGCCAGTGGAGACATAGCAAACGATGGCAGCGCAATTGTTCTCATAGTTCCAGCGTCGTCGTATGGCAATGGTATAGTCGCCCACCGAGCAGCCAGTTTCCTCATCTGTCCAGCAAGGAAATTAATTAATAGCAAACCTAAAACACCATTCTCTCTCTCTCTCTTACAGTCGAAACGATCGTTGTGGGTGTGGGCCCACACCTGCCACTCGACCAGAGCCTCTCGAGGCAGAGCCGGCAGCACAATATAGTCCATAATGGCATTGGTCGTTCGGCGTTCCCACTGCCGGCGCGCCTCTCCAATAAAAGCTGGATGGGTAACAAAGCAAATGCCATGGACTACATCCCTCAGCTGGCCATGGGCATTCATGGCCTTGGCAATGCGACTGATGTGGCGCAGGGTAAGCTTGCACTGCGGCCGAATGCCGCCCTCGATGATGGTCATGCTGCCGGGCACCAAGGCAATCTGGCCGGAGATGTAGGTTATATCGCCAATCTGCAACAAAAAAGGGATTATACATCTGGCATTCTCTCTTTTTCTATATATATAACTCACCCTGGTGGACTGGCTGTAGGGTCCGATATTGGCCGGCGCCCAGTGCGATATACCCTGGACATGCATCGTGTTCCGGCGACCATTTAGCAATGCCGCAGCCGTTTCCTCGCCCTCACGATCTCGCTCCTCAGCACTGGATATCGTGCCCGCCACCGGCTGGCGATAGGCAATGGCCTCCATCACCACATGACAGCCATCGGGCAGCGGGCACTCGACACAGACCCGCGTCGGCGGATTGTGAAAGTCAAAGGAGCGCAAGTAAATCCGATTCAGTGCTGGATATTCGGCAATGGAGCGGACATACAGGGTGATATAGCACAGATCCTGGAGCTCATAGCCCTTCGACTGGCAGAGATCGCGCAGCGTGTCCAGGGCCAGCTGCATGCCCTGCTCCATGCCCTCGGTGCCGCTACCTGTCGGGGGATACAAAAAAAGCAATTAAAAGGAGTTCAGGAAAGTACTTTATAACCACGGTTGTCACTTGTCTTCATTTATAGAAATTTATCAAAATAATTTTAGTTAAGGAAATTAAAAATAAACTAATTTTGGCCTTGGGAAACGAAAGACAACCGTGTGATCCTGGCCAGGGATTCGAGTATATATATATTAGGACTGCTTTAGAGACTCATTGGATACCCTGTATGCCTGCTAGCCACATCCAGCCCTTGGCATTTATGGCCGCTTTGGCCTCGTTGGCCAGTGGACGGAATTCCCGCTCGTATGTCAGCGGACTGGGCGGCTGTGTGGCTCCTGTTCCTCCCGTTCCAGTGCCCGGTTGACAGCAGGTATTGGTGGCGCTTAGCCCAAGCGAGGAGATGGCCAGCGACAGCGAGCCGCAAACGGCGGCGGTGCTGCTGCCCAGACCATAATGATGGCCGCCGCCTTGACTCTGCGAGCTCTGCGAGCCGCCATCGCCGGTGGTTAGCAGCATTGATGCACAGGCGGATGTGGAACTTGTGGGTGCTCCCAGCACTGGCGGCGCCGCCGCCGCTGTGGGCTCGTCGACGCTGGCGCTCTTCGTGACAATGGGTATGGGCGAGGAGGAGGCGGTGGTGGTGGTGGCGGCAGCGGCAGCCAAATGGCGGCCAAAGGAGTTGCTGCGCGATATAAGTTCACTCTGGCTAAGCGATTCACGCAGCCGCGTCTCCTTCTCGATTAGCTCCAGTTCCGTTTCACTGAAATCCGGATCACTGAGGTCACTGTACGTCGACTCGTTGAGATCGCTGATGTAGTCGAGCGAACGTTTGACGAATACCACATCGCCACCGCCGCCACCACCACTACCACCACCACCAACAACGACACTGGCTGCACCGCATCCTGATGCCTCCTTTGGCTGCAGCGTCAGCTTGGTAAAGTTGATGTAGCCCACTGGGCAAATGGGATCGGCGCTGCTAATGATGGTCTGAATGTCCTCGACAGCGATGCGCTGGCGGAAGAGCGGGCAGTCCAGGGTGAAGGTCTCATACTCGCCGCCCTCGCCGCAAACATTCAGGCCGTACTTGTCGCGCATCTTGAGCAGATGCGGCTGCATCTCGCGCAGCGACTTGCCCAGGTGTCGATCCGGGACTAGGCCCAGGGCAGCCACCTAAAGAAGATCAGAGGGAGATAGATAGATTCGAGATGGAAACAACAGAAGAATTAAACTTATAAAAAACCCTAAAATGTTGTAGATATGATTTTCAAATTTGATTAAAATTAAATTGTAAATTGGAAGGGTATACAAACTTTGTCTTAACGAAGTTAGATTCTTTCTTGTTTTTTTTTGCAGCTGAGTAATTCAAACGCAGGCATGTTTGCATGGACTAAATTTAGCACAAACAGACTCGGCAGCAGCAGCAGCAGCAGGTGATTATTATATAACTCCTAATCAATCGAAGCTGGCTAACTTACCTTTATTATGATGGCATGCACCTGGCAGTCAATCATCTCCTGCAGCAGTTCAGTCTGATCTCTCCTCCACAGGTAGGCCAGGGATATCAGGTTCAGGCGGCTGCACACGTTCTCCACGCGGACGCGCTGGTAATCCGATAGGATGGCGCCCACGGCCACCGCCTCCACCTGCAGTTCGTGCTGTTAATAAATCGAAAGTAATTAGTACAAATTAAGGAAAAATTCCTGAAAGATTATACAAGGGTTTTACAAGTCTGAAAAATAGCAACTGGGCCAGAACATCATCAAAAAATTATAGATAAATATATTAATTAAAATAAAATATTATCTAGGCCCTAACCATAACATTGGTAATTAATTTCAGCGTAAGGTATATTATATTTGAAGTATTTAAATATAAATAAATATAAAATTAAGCTTTTTTAATATCTCTTTAAAAATAGCAACTAAATATGCATTTTGATGGATAGATCCATTAGATAACGGGGTCCAAACTTTGCTCTGATACCAAAGGGTAAATCAATATATTTATATATTTATGTATATATATATCTTTGCACAGATATCGGGCAAGGGATTGCCAACAGGCGCCTGCCAAGCTGTAATCACCATTTAGCATTAAAGTCTCTCCTCCTCCACCTCCTTAAAATCGATTCAGTTTCTTTATTATTATCAAAGGGTAAATAAACAATTTGTGCGATTATTGTTATTGTTTCGGTTTTGCTTTTTATTTATTTAACTTAAAAGGAACGGAACGGACAACGAACGGATGGTTCACGTGCACGGCGGCAACGAGTTCGTCGGGCATCGCGATAAGATTACAGCTCGGATTGCTGTGGCTGTGTGGATGTGCCAACCAATTATAGAGTGGCGGCAATCCCCACTGCAGTTGCTGCAGTCGCCGGATCAGGGACTTGGCCAAGGACATGGCACAACAAAACGAGGGACATGTAAACAAGAGCTCTGATTTATGCTCCCCCTTTATACCTTCTTTAAAGGATTAATATTATTTATGGGTAGAGCATTGATAGACTTGAATTTCCACTCAACAGATAAATATATAGGATATATTTTAATAAATAAAAAAGAAGAAGGAAAGCAAAACAAAAACTGGATGCTATTTTAAGAATTTCAAATACTTATTTGTTTTCTTTTTTTTCACAAAGCATTCTAATATCCACAAACAAAAATATCAAAGAAATGTTGAAAAAACTTTGCTTTAATGATCTTTCTTTATTTGTTTATTATTATTATAGTATTATATTCCCCAGACTGGGGCGGGAAGCCCTATACCAGCTTTATTTTGAAATTTTTCCACATAAAAAAATATAAGAGAGAACGAAACTTACTCATATTCAAGGTAAACAATGGCAGTAAAATAATACTGGTGCTTTTTAGAGGTCTGGATCAATTTATTATTTCTAAATGAAAGGGTATCACACTATCGACAGTAGGTTCAGGGAATTTTCCCATCAGTTTTTCTAATCAGTCGCTTTAATCTGACATTGCAGGTAACCAGGGGTGGGATTGGGAGATTGGTAAATGGAAAATAGAGAGGTTTTGTAACAACAATCAACAATCAATCACCTTGCATGTCTCCAACAGACTGTATAGATCCTCGACCTCGTCATCGTCGGTGGGCACGTACTGCTTGCCGGTCTGGGTGCTCTTGCCCTTGGTCTCTCGCCGATACAGCGGCAGTCCCATGGCGCTGGCCAGAATTTCGATGCCCATGTGGCCGACCGTCTGGTACATGAAGCTATCCAGCTCGTCTGCAATTAGAGCACAAAAATGTGAGCAGGTAAAGAGCCCAAGGTGGAGCAACAACTACAGCGGCTAGAGATCAAAAACAGCGACAACTTGGTGGTAAATGCTAAAGCAAACAGCAGGAACGGTGGCCAATAATAATAATGATAATAACAGCTCTGTCGACTTGTGCCTTACTTTGAGGAAAAGGTATATTAGATCAAAAATAGTAATATTAGCAGTTTGGCTTTGAATTTAGTTATGTAAATAATAATAATTGTAGGTATTTGGTCAGAATTTATTTATTTAAATCAAACCGAAAAGATCTGGAGTCAGGAAGAAGCTTTTTCTGACTAAAAGAAGGTCGATAAGCAATATCGATAACTAACG
Source organism: Drosophila bocki (assembly GCA_008042715.1). Taxonomy (NCBI): domain Eukaryota; kingdom Metazoa; phylum Arthropoda; class Insecta; order Diptera; family Drosophilidae; genus Drosophila; species Drosophila bocki. The sequence goes on along the minus strand of VNJY01004974.1, from coordinate 10,636 downwards.
ATAACTAATATATACTAATAAATATTTAATATTTACTGCTTAGCTAAATGATTAAAGCTTAAACTATTATATAAATTCCATAATAAAAGATATTTGGGAATATTTTTAATATTTAAATGTTTACAGAATTTAATAAGAAACACTTGTCTATGAAATATTTATCAAATTTAGGGAAATATTATATTTTCTGCATTGCCATTAATAAATTTGATTATAATAATATTCATACATTTAGCAGTAAAAGCTTTTTGGACTCACCTCTGTCCTTGGGATGCAGATTGGCCAGGGCGACGATCTCGTGGCCCTCGGCGACGCACTGCATCATGTTGTAGCAGCTATCCTTGCCGCCGCTGACCATGGCCACGACCCGCATCTTGCTGCCGGCGTTTATTTCCTTCTTTTCTTTCAGTGCACGAGTATGTGAGTGCTGTCTCCTCCTCTCCTTCGGCGCTCCTCTTTGCCGCTTATCTTTATCTTTATTTTTGGCTTAGTTTGTGCTGCTTGTTAGTCGCAAAGTGCGTGCTCATTTGGTCTGCTTTGTTGACTAGAGACTGATGATGGTTTCCACTGCTTTCGCTGCTTCTTCTTCCTCCACTGCCGCTGCTTTCCTGCTGCCTTCCTGCAAATTGGCCTGCTTGTTAATTGCTTTCAAACTGTAAAAGTGCAACAATTGAATTAAATGCGGACACACACACTCGGGCGATCTGATTGCATTATCGCAGGACCTGGGCTTTGCGCTCTGCTCCTCTGCCTCGCACGCTGTTCGCTCGGTCTAATTGAAAGTGATTGCACGAAGGTCACTCGGCACACAAATACACAAACAACAACACACACCGACTTGTTTAATTTCCTTGCATTTTAGTTTAGGAAGAGAAATATTTTAAACGCTTGTAGGAATTTTTGCATTTATAAATAAATCGAATTAGTTGCGCCGGCAGAAGCGCGTGCAGCAAGAACAAAAACAACAGCGGCTAAAGTAGCAGCGCGGCGTGGCGAGGCACAGAGAAAAACAACAACAAAAGATAAAACGAAAGTAAAAACAAAGAGGAAATTAAGGAAAAGCCACACACACACACAAGCACACGCACACGCAGGCAATGGGAGAGAAGATTTGACCCAAATATGATATTTTCCAACATATAACACACATTTCATTAGTTTTTACTTATTTTTGATGAACTCACTGGGTACCAAAACACCCGCTTGCTCGCCTCTCTCTCACGCGCAGTTTGCGAATTTAACGCGGCCACAACAAAAACAACAAATGGAATAAAATTTTGTTGTTATTGTTTTTGTGTGCAAAAAAAGTGTCACTGAATTTGTTTGCCCGAATATCGAAATCGTGATATTTTTTGATTTTTTTCCCTTGGTCACTCTGAATTTCTATATCGATATTTTTCTATTTTTTGCCCAAATATCGAAATCGCGTTTGGTATTTTTTGATATTTTTCTCGTTGGTCACTCTGAATTTCGAAAATGTCAAAACAAAGTTTTACATGTAGAATGTTAAAATGTAAGTAAAATGTTAGTTAACATAGAAATGCATCTTTCTACGTAATAAGCTTACGTTTTGGTGGCTTCACGTAGCTATTTCCAGTATGCCCAGTTGCCGTGGAGGGAAAAATCCTTCCCTTTTCTGATAAATCTCGGCATTATGAGTGGAAAACCGGGCAATCACACTCGCAAATAAATACAAACAACATATTCTAGACATTTGACTTTATTAGTTTGTGGTAGCAAAATTCAAAGTTCGAGTCACTAAATTAAGACGGCTACTGTTGCCGCTGCCACACCCACCACTCCCCTCCGCCCCAGAGACTGTTGCAGCATGTTTTAGATAAACCAAATATTAAAGACGAAAAGTCAACTAAAATCCTATTGGAAACGAAAGACTCCTCCGTAATGAGAGTGCGAGCGAGAGAGTGTTGAAAAGAACAAAAATCAAAATTACCCGTGGTTCGTAACTACAAAAACAAGAGAACAATTTAAATCAAAATTTTCGGTCGGTGGTGCTGTGCTTAAGTGTGTGTGCGGGGGTGTGCGGTCCGTGTTTGTGTGCGTGTGAAGTGCGTGAGAAAGCTGGAGGCGCGTGCATTACAATAATTGCACAAATCCCAAGACTTACGAGGGGCGGGGGTGTCACCAATCAGCGAGAGCGAGCAGGGCAGATAGAGAGGGCGAGTGAGACAGCCACGAAGCACAGCAGCAACAACAAAGGGCTGTGATTTCTGCCAAATCGCCCACGCACCCGCCCCCGCCCCCTTAACGTGCCTTCGTTGCCTGCTCTTCGCACTTCCGTATTTACCAAATAAACGGGACACAACTGTGGCAACAACAAAAACAACAACAGCAACGGGAAGCCAGAGAGAGAGCAGCAAGGAAAAACAATCGACTAGGGGGCGCAAGGGAGAGGCCTAGAGTAAGCGAGACGAATATGGATATCCTGGAGATGCTGCGCGCCAGCGCCACTGGCAGCTACAACACGCTCTTCTCGGACGCGTGGTGCGTATACGTTTCCCAGCAGATCCATGCAACGGTAAGTGAACTTCACCCTTTCTTTGTTTATTTTCATACTTATATTGAGTCAGCTAAGCGAGTGGTTGTGCGAGAGCGTGACAACAGGCAAGACAGCAGCTTTAGGAGAAGAGACAGGCGGAAGAGAACAAGGGTGGATCATGGACAGCTGTTTTAGGGAGTCAGAGAGAGCGACAGAGAAAGAGAGAGTAATGGATCACATGTGGAGGATAACAGCTGTGCTGGGTTCTTGTCCGGGCTTTAAGTTTTCTGGAAAAACACTTGAAATTGTTAAGAAACTATAATAACTACAAAAAATATATGCCAAGATTGATTACAAATTGATACTTTGCTGATAATGATAAGCCTTCTGAATAAAAACAATACAGAGGGGAGTCAGCATGAAAACAAATCAAAAATCAATAAAGCAAATATAAATTTTCTTCGAATTTCAACTCTTAAAACAGATTTTGAAATCAAATATTTCTTGGAATATACACCTTTCGATAGGGAACACCTGTTGAATGTTCCGACTAATATGATAATCTACTATTTGTCCTCGTTTAAAAGAGAAATTTCAACGCAACAAACCATTCTAGTTAAAACAAATATTAATTTCACAAGTCTCTGCAACTGGTTCAGATCCTTGCTAGAGATGCAGGACTTCTTATTAGTTGCTTCTTCGGTTTGCGTCTTCGCCAGCTGATAAGAGCCAGCTATTGCTCTCCCTCTCTCTTGCCCGCGCCCCCATCTCTTTTCATCACTTCCGTGTTTTGATTTGATTTCTTTTTTTCTTGCCTTCAAATCGGAATTTGTTTGTTTTGTGGCCTTGCATAAAACCACAAAAAACAAAAACCCGAAAGAAAGAAGGAGAAAAACAAGGCACAGTAGCCACATGATAAGCACACGGCCCAATATACTGATAATGATAGTTGTGACCCCGCTGGAAAGCTGATTACACGTCACATAACTATAAACGTTTGCTAATCAGAAGCACGTGCAATTGGCAAAGGGAGTGGGTACGAAGGGGGCATGGCTGCCCAAATCAGTTTTCAATAATTCAATTAACCCCTTGGGGCTCCATCAATTTAGCCAGCCGTCTTGTGACCGCGACCGCTGGCTCTTCTTCATTTCGTTTTGTGGGCGAATTTCTCTCCCTCCCTCTCTCTCTATCTCTCTGTTGCCATGTCCGATCAGTTAGCTCATTTGTAAATCCAATTGGATTGCCTATATGCGTGTGTGGCTTTTGCTTCCAATTAGAGCAAATGAGCAATGGATGTCAATTGTGTGTGAGAGCCAATTGGAATTTATGATAACAAGAAAACCTGTTGTAAAACTAAGCCGTAAACAACAACAATGATAATAATAATGGAAATCTTAAAAAGTAACATGCATATAGCGTACTATATTTATATCAAAATACGAGTACAATGCGGAAATTGCAGACAATAACAGAAAATAGGCAACAACAACAACAAGAGAGTAAAGTAAAAGAAAACAACAACAACCACTATTGAAAACCGCAAACACTATGAAAAAGAACGACGGCAACAACAAAAGCAGGAACAACAAGTGCAACGCGTCGTCATTTCAATGTCAAAGTGCCTATGAATGCAATAACAATAACAATTGCATATATTAAACATACAATATAGCTTAGTGGAAAGTCGAATTAGTAAATACCCTTTAATAGTTTTACAATTAATTTTTACTTTTCCAAAAAAATATATAAAATTAGGGATAAATATTTGTAGCAATTTTTTTAAAATTTTATAATGGGTTACATAGTTAAAATGATCGAAAATATACAACAATTTCAATTTAGTTAGTTAAATTTAAATTTAATTTAATTTCGATAATGATAGATAGATGATATATAGATACATTTCGTCCTTTTAGTATATATGTAAATTTAATTTAATTTCGATAATAATAGAAAGATAGAGATATAGATACATTTTGTCCTTTTAGTATATACATATGTAAATTTTCGGGATGATGACCTCATTTTATTTATTTGAAAAATGAAAATGAAATGAAAAAGAGTCCGATTATATGTAGCATTGAAATTGCACTATAAAATTATAATACCTTGCCAGGGTATGAGAAGCAATAGAACCTGAAAACCACAAAAACCGCACAGCTGATGAGCTCGATTATACGGGCCTGACACCTACTGGAATTCATAGCGATTTTGGGAACATTAGCAAGTGTTATTCGCTAAATAATTAATTAAAATTGTCTGGCTCAGTGGGTTTTCTGTCGCTTAAATATTGCATTATCCGAACAAAAAAAAGTAAATAAATAAAACAATAGCTGAAAAACATGTGTTGGAAAAACCACAACGAAAGTTTACAAATCTTTTGAAAAGTCTTTATCCATTAGCTTATTTTTATTTTATTTGTTTATTTTTATACATATGTAAAAGAATTGTCTGGATTTTGGTAGCCAAAGTTTAATTAGGAACATTATTTTAATAGTTAAAAAGTAAATACAAAGTAGAGGCAATTAAACACAGCTTATTCCCTCTTTGGGAACTTTACAAGTGTTGGCTAAATGAATAATTCAGCGAAAGTGGTTGTGGTGTCACTTAAATATTTCTTTGAACATGTTCTCCAAATGACTTTCAAGGAAAGTTTACGCCAGACAGACAGTTTTTCATTAGAATTTTTTTGAGCAGTTTCAATAACAAATAGAAGGAATTTCTTTGGTTTATTTTTTAGGGCTTATTTGAGGTGATTTTGATTTGATGAGACAATAAATACGCGTTGATATTATTTAACTTGGTATAGTTTTAAGCATTTTTAAAGAATTTTTTAAGAATATTTTTGAGGCATAGTTTTGTCTGTTTCGCAATCTAAATAATAATTTTTTTAATAATTTTGCTTGGTATTTTCATTGCAACCCTGCCTAAATCCTGGTAAACACTCTTCTCTGGACACTGCCACTTGTTAACTACAAATTAGAGCTGGAAATAAATCGATTTTCTGTGAATTGATTGTTTTTTTTTTTCAAAAAATTCGACAAGTTAATCGATTATAATCGATTAAAATCAAAAACAAAAATAATTCAAACTATACATGGATTTACATTACAGAATGCCAAAGTCCGCTAATTTGGGATTCCTAAACGAAAAAAAATTATAATTAAAAATAATAAATTTACATCATTGTACTTTACTTTTCAAACAGTTTACATATAGAACCTTTTCGATTTAATCGATCCTAAAAATTGATATCGATGTATCGCATAATTAAAAATAAAATCGATTGATTATGAAATCGATTTTATCTCCAGCTCTGTCAACTACCTCGTTTTAAAAAGCTTTTTGACAATTGAATTTCTCTCAAATATTTCGCAACAATGAGGAATACGATTAGATTGGGTTTCACCATAGACATCGCGGTAATGCTAATGTGTTTCTCATTTGAATCCTCACAGATGTACCTGTTCTTGTTCGTGCTCATACCGACCTTCCTCCTGTTCGCCTGGTGCATATACTTCAAGCGAATCGCCCGCGTACGCCTGCGCGATGAGATTGCCAACTCGCTGAGCGCCGTCACCTCGTCTGGCGGGGACTTGCGCGGTCTACGCTTCCGGAAGCGTGACAAGATGCTCTTCTATGGCCGTCGCATGCTGCGCAAAATGAAGAACGTCAGCGGCCAGATGTACAGCAGTGGCAAGGGATACAAGCGGCGGGCGGTGATGCGCTTTGCCCGACGCATCCTACAGCTGCGCAGGGACAATATGCCACTGGAGATGCGAACAGTGGAACCGCCGGCGGAGTATCTGGAGGAGACAATCGAGGGCAGTGACCGTGTGCCGCCCGATGCCCTCTACATGCTGCAGAGCATCCGGATCTTTGGGCATTTCGAGAAGCCCGTTTTCCTGCGCCTGTGCAAGCACACCCAGCTCCTGCAGTTGATGGCCGGCGACTATCTGTTCAAGATCACCGATCCGGATGACAGTGTCTACATCGTTCAATCTGGCATGATCAATGTGTATATCTCGAATGCCGATGGCAGCACCCTGTCCCTGAAGACGGTGCGCAAGGGCGAGTCTGTGACGTCGCTGCTCAGTTTCATCGATGTGCTGTCGGGGAATCCCAGCTACTACAAGACGGTCACCGCCAAGGCCATTGAGAAGTCGGTGGTTATACGATTGCCCATGCAGGTGGGTATTTTTTTTTTTTAGCTATGTTGCCTTTAAGGAGCACCTGCAGGTATATCTTATCTCTGATTTGGGTTAGATACCGAAAGACATGAGCTTCAATTAAAATATTCTTTAAATATAAATAAGGGGATTAGATTAGTATAAACCATAACTTTTAAACTTGATATATCTTTAGGAAATTCCTAATGAGTTTGCAAAAGTAGGGACCCAACGTTTAAGGGGGCGTAAGATACTTAATTTTTGTTTGTATATTTTTTATTTTAAAAGCTCAATATTTTGAGAATATAGTGTCCAAGTTTTACATTAATCAAAACAAAATTGACAAAGTTATACAAAGTTGAACGAAGCTCTCCTGAAAAATACCATTTTGAAAATCTATAACTCAAAGCCTACTTAGCCAATCGTTTTGAAATTTGGCATATAACGTCTTTAACAAATTCCACTTCCCCATCTTTCCTGAACAGGCCTTCGAGGAGGTGTTCCAGGACAATCCAGACGTCATGATTCGCGTCATCCAGGTCATCATGATCCGGCTGCAGCGCGTCCTATTCACCGCCCTGCGTAACTACCTTGGCCTAAACGCCGAGCTGGTCCAAAATCATATGCGCTACAAGAGCAATGCCATGATGTCCGGTACCATCATCAACTCGCAGTCATCGCAATCATCGCGTCAAACAGCCGCCAATGTTGCCTCAGCCATCCCGCCCAGTCAATTGCCAGTGCCACCAACGACGACGACGGCGACCCCAGCAACTCGGGAAGCCGGAGCAGGTGTTGGTCGAGCTCACCACTCCTCGTCGCGGCATTCGCGCGAGGAGCACACACTATCCGATCCAAATCCCAATCCGGAAGCTGACCAACAGACCGGAGCCAGCCAGATATTCAGTGAACTGCATGGCGAGGCCTCCAGTGCGGATGTGTTTCATCAGCATCAGCAGCAGTCCGTGGGGAATCTGTCCACGCGTCGTGGTTCCATCACCCAGGCGGGCCCAGCTTCGCCGCTTGAAGGAGTCCACTCAGCGCAGTCCCAGCAGCAGCAGCAGCAGCAGCAGCAGCAGCAGCCGGCGCCAACGCCACAATCCCCTTCGATAGACCTACGACTAGTGCAATCCTCGGCCGTGGAGAGCCTGCGAAGGGAACTGGGCCTGCCAGAGGAGGATGCCCACATCATAGAGCCATTTGTGGAGGTCCGTGAACTGGAACCGAATGTCACCCTCATCACCGAGGGCAATGCGGACGATGTGTGCATTTGGTTTGTGATGACTGGGACCTTGGCGGTTTACCAGGGCAACCAGGATGCCACAAGGGCCAAGCCGGATAAGAGCGATATGCTGATACATTTCGTGCATCCCGGCGAGATTGTGGGCGGTTTGGCCATGCTCACGGGCGAGGCGAGTGCCTATACGATTCGGTCGAGGAACAACAGCAGGATAGCCTTTATCCGTCGAGCGGCCATCTATCAGTGAGTATTCGAGAATTTCTAGAGTGTCGAGAATTTTAAGAATTAAGAATTTCGAGATTCGAGAATTGGAGAATTTCGAATATTTTGAGATTCGAGAATTTTTAGAATTTCAAACTTCGAGAATTTCGAATATTTTTGAGATTCAAGAATTTCAAGATTCGAGAATTTTGAGAATTTCAAGATTCGAGAATTTCAAGATTCGAGAATTTTGAGAATTTCAAGACTCAAGAATTTTGAGAATTTCGAGAATTTCAAGATTCGAGAATTTCGATTATTTTGAGATTCAAGAATTTCAAGATTCTAGAATTTTGAGAATTTCAAGATTCGAGAATTTTGAGAATTTCAAGATTCGAGAATTTTGAGAAGTTCGAGATTCAAGAATTTTGAGAGTTTCGAGAACTTCAAGATTCGAGAATTTCAAGATTCGAGAATTTCAAGAATTAAGAATTTCGAGAATTGGAGAATTTCGAATATTTTGAGATTCGAGAATTTCGAGGTTCGAGAATTTTGAGAATTTCAAGATTCTAGAATTTTGAGAATTTCAATATTCTAGAATTTTGAGAATTTCAAGATTCGAGAATTTTGAGAAGTTCGAGATTCAAGAATTTTGAGAGTTTCGAGAATTTGAAGATTCGAGAATTTTAAATATTTTGAGATTTGAGAATTTCGAGAATTATGAACAATCGCCAGTGGGCTTAACCCATTTTAACTCATCTCATCTCGTCATCTCTGTGAACAGAATCATGCGACAGCGACCACGAATCGTTTTGGATCTGGGCAATGGCGTGGTCCGTCGCCTGTCGCCACTGGTGCGGCAATGTGATTACGCTTTGGACTGGATCTTCCTGGAGTCGGGACGTGCCGTTTATCGGCAAGACGAGAGCAGCGACAGTACCTACATTGTGTTGAGCGGACGCATGCGATCGGTGATCACGCATTCCAGCGGGAAAAAGGAAATCGTGGGCGAATACGGCAAGGGTGACCTTGTGGGCATCGTTGAAATGATCACCGAAACGTCACGCACCACGACGGTGATGGCTGTGCGCGACTCGGAACTGGCCAAGCTGCCCGAGGGCCTGTTCAATGCCATTAAGCTGCGCTATCCGATTGTGGTTACCCGGTTGATTAGCTTCCTTAGCCATCGCTTCCTCGGCTCGATGCAGACGCGCTCGGGCAGCGGGGCGCCGGGCGCGCCCGTTGAGGCAAATCCTGTCACGCACAAGTACTCAACGGTGGCCCTGGTGCCCATCACCGACGAGGTGCCGATGACAACCTTTACCTACGAGCTCTATCATTCGCTCTGTGCCATAGGTGGGTAGATCAACTATTTCATTATTATTTAGTTTATATTTCTGGTGTTGGCTGATAGTTTATACCTTAACTAACCCTTTATTAATAACCACCTCTTTCGTACACCGATAGGTCCCGTTCTCCGGCTCACCTCGGACGTGGTGCGCAAGCAGCTCGGACCGAACATCTTTGAGGCGGCCAACGAGTACCGGATGACCTCGTGGCTGGCCCAGCAGGAGGATCGCAACATAATAACGCTTTATCAATGCGATAATTCGCTTAGCGCCTGGACGCAACGCTGCATGCGGCAGGCGGATGTCATTCTGATTGTCGGCCTCGGTGATCGTTCGCATTTGGTGGGGAAGTTTGAGCGCGAAATCGATCGACTGGCGATGCGAACGCAGAAGGAGCTGGTCCTGCTCTATCCGGAGACGACCAATGCCAAGCCAGCGAATACGCTGAGCTGGCTGAACGCGAGACCCTGGGTGACCAAGCACCATCATGTGCAGTGCGTGAAGCGCATCTTTACGCGCAAAAGTCAATATCGCATTGTGAGTATTGAAAATGAATCTTAAAATCTGTTATTATTACTCAGTTTTAGATATATGGTACAATAGTTATCAACATTATAGCTCCACTTATTGTCATAAACTTTCACTGATTTCAGTGCCTAATTTAAGCTCTTTTATCGCAAATAATTTAGGTATGGCACAAAAAATTGATTTTTGTTCATATGTATGTACACACATGCATTCCCAATTTACTTTGTGTGGCATTGATTAACCTGACATTCAATTAAACTTCCGTGGCACTAAGCATCGTAAAGATAAAGCTATCTGGAGCACTCGAACTCATAATCAGAATAATAGAATCGTAAATATCTATTCTAGAAGCATGTAGATTAGCACAGATTAGGTCTGGATGGTCACGTTTCTGGTAATCATGACTAACAATATTTCTGGAGGTGATAAGCCCATCAATTAACTAGGGTTTTGGCTTTAGGTTTAATGATCGAATGATATTTTTTTATATTTTTATATTTTTATATTTTTACATTTTTATATTTTTATATTTTACATATTTTTTTATTTTTATATTTTCATATTTTCATATTTTTATATTTTTATATTTTTATATTTTTATATTTTTATATTTTTATATTTTTATATTTTTATATTTTTATATTTTTATATTTTT